>PVIC010013100.1:0-38630 GCA_004025085.1 Thryonomys swinderianus
GTTTGAGAGGTGCAGATGAAAACAACACTGAGATTTCATCTTATTCCACAAAGAATGGCTGCTATCTCAAAATTATCCAGGAACAAATGCTGGCGAGGTTGTGGAGAAAAAGAAACCCTTGTCCATTGCTGGTGGGAATGTAGACTAGTGCAAGCATTATGGAGATCAGTGTGGTGATTTCTCAAAAAACTAGATTAGAAGTCGCATTTGACCCTGCTATTCTCTTGCTGGGGATATACACAAAAGAATTACAAGATTCATATCACAGCAATATATGTGCACCCATGTTTATAGCAGCTCAGTTCATGATAGCTAAATCTTGGAAACAACCCAAATGCCCATCAACTTTAGACTGGATAAAGATGTAGTTTTTTAAATAAAATAGAGTATTACTCTGCCATAAAGAATGATGAGATCGAGTCATTTTTTCCTCAAATGGACATTCCTTAGGGACATACTCATAAGTGAAATAAATAGGTCACAGATATGTAAATATCATATCTTTTCTCTGGTATGAGAAACTGAAGTCATAAATGTGTTCTAGAATGCATGATTAATATTGTGAAATAGTAAATATTCAAAGGGAAATGGGGTTTAAGGGCAAATGAGGAAGGGAAAGAAAAAAATTGATGGTAAAAAAAGGAAACAAAACTTGTGTATTTAAAGGCGGAGGGGTGTAGGGTGTGTAGGGGAAGGGGAAAAATGAGAAATAAGTTATGTCATATACTGGTACAAATTTTCAATGTGGAGTGTAATTCTGATGTGTACATATAATGTACCAATAAATTAAATTTTTTTTTTCTTTTTGAGACAGGGTCTCACTTTGTAGTTCAGGCTGGCCCTGAGTTCACTATGGTGCCCAGGCAAGCCGCCGTGAACTCAGCAAGCCGCCGTGAACTCAGCAATCCTCCTGTCCCTGCCTCCCGAGTGCTGGGATTACAGGTGTGAGCCACCACGTCCGGCATTGTGGTATGCGGTGTTGATTGTTGGTGGGCGTGTCTCCACGCCCAGCATTATATGTGGTTACCGGGGATCGAACTCAGGACCTTGCGCTTGCGAGGCAGGCGCCGGAACCACTGAGCTAACCCTCCGGCCCTAAATTAAATTTTAAAAACTTATTAATATTTGCCTTTAGAAGTGCTTGTGAGAACTGATTGTAACATATATGAAGGGGCTCAAGAATATTTGTTCAATCATTATATAGCTGGCTCTGAGTAAAGGTTGCTTTGATTTTTAAAAATTATAAGAACAAAAACAAAACTAACAAGTGTTAATATAAAACTAACAAGTGGATATAGAGAAACTGAAAAGCTCTAGCACAGTTAGGGGTAATATAACAGGGTATAGCTTTTGTGGAAAATGCTAAGACACTTTCTCAAAAAATAAAATAAAAGTAGAATTACCATATGGTTCAGTAATTCTACTTCTGAATTTATACCCTAAAAAATAGACATTAGAATCCCATAGAGATATTAGAATGCCCTAGTTCATGGCAGTATTATTCACAATAACCAAAAACAAAATGATCCAAGTGTCCATCAATGGCTGAATTGAAAAAAAAATGTGGTAAACTCTTACTACTGTTCAGCCTTTAAAAAGAAGGAAATTCTAGGGCCGGAGGGTTAGCTCAGTGGTTCCGGCGCCTGCCTCGCAAGCGCAAGGACCTGATTCGATCCCCGGTAACCACATATAATGCTGGGTGTAGAGACACACCCACCAACAATCAACACCGCATGCCACAATGCCAGTGTAAATCATGGTGGCTCACGCCTGTCATCCCAGCACTCAGGAGGCAGAGACGGGAGAATTGCTGAGTTCGCGGCGGCTTGCCTGGGCACCATAGTGAGCTCAGGGCCAGCCTGAACTACAAAGCGAGACCCTGTCTCCAAAAAGCAAAAAAAAAAAAAGAAAGAAAAAAAGAAGGAAATTCTAATATATACTGTAGCATGATGAATTTGGAGGAAATTATTCTAAGTAAAATAGATTGGTCACAAATACTATATGGTTCCACATGTAAGAAAGCATTCAAAGTTATAAAGAAAGTAATGTGATGGCTGCCAGGGGCCAGAAGGGTTTTAGAGTTTCAGAAAAGTGATGGTTACACAACATTTTGAATGTACTTATTAACATTGAATGGTATACTTAGAAATGGCTAAGATGGTAAGTCTTGTATGTGTTTAGCTACAGTGTTTAAAACTGGAAAAACAAAATTAAGAGAGAGAGAATGAAGAAGCTGAAAAAGAGACTGGAAATAATAGGGTAAATCATGGAAAGAGAAAAAGAGTTTTTTTTTTTAAACTAAAATATATATGGGAGGGACACAGTGAGAAGGACTTAATGTAAAGTTAGAATCCCAGAAAAGGAAAGGTGAGCCAAGCAACATTGCAATGGATTATGGATAAGAATTTTTCCCAACTCAATAAACATGTTGACATTAAAAACTATAACTTCCAAGATATAATCTGAAAGGCAACCATCAAAAATATATAGTAGGGGCCAGGGATTTAACTCAGTGGTTCCAGCATCTGTGTGGCAAACTCTAAGACCAAGTTTGATCCCCAGTAACCACATAGAACAATTCCGGCCATGGTGATTCACACCCACCAGCAATCAGTACCACATACGACAATACTGGGTGTACTGGCTCACACCTGTAATCGCAGCACTCAGGAGACAGAGCCAGGAGGATAGCTGTGAGTTCAAGGTTTGCCTGGGCTACATAGTGAGCTCAGGGCCAGCCTGAACTACAAAGTGAGATCCTGCCTAAAAAAAAAAAAAACAAAAAACAAAAAACAAAAGTGTGTGTGTGTGTACATACTAATACCTTGTTTGACTCTGTCATCAAAATCACAAATGGTTCATTTCTGTGAGAACTGACTAATAAGCCAATTACACTATGGTTGCCTCTCCCAGATTAACAGAGGAAGTTGGATCTTGGGACAGAGGCAAAAGCCTATAGTTACCCATGCCTAGAATATACCACTAAAAAAAAAGATACTAAAATGATCTCTGTACTAGAAACAAACTCCTTCACCATAATTGACTTATAAACCACAACATAAAAGAAAGAAACAAACATGAGAAAACAAGGCAACAAAATATACCCAGAAACTTCCAAATTTCCCTAAACTAATTCATGAGACATGGATAGGGAGAAATCAAAAGCCAACAGCTGAATTAGATGAATAAAAAATCAAGGGGCCAGAGATGTAGCCTAGCAACACCATGCCTGCCAGACAAGCACAAGGGCCTGAGTTTGTTTCCTTGTCCTTAAATAAACAAGTAAATAGATGATAGATAGATAGATAGATAGATAGATAGATAGATAGATAGATAGATAGATAGATAGATAGATACATGGTCAGTAAGGTTCCCAGTGAGCTAAAGATGATGTATAGTGCTACCTTGGTTCACAAACTTAATTCATACTGTAATTCTGGAAAAGATGGCCACATCCACCTTAACATGGGAAAGATGGGGACAACTGTGTTGGTCACACAATCAATCCAAAGTTCATAAGATTATTAGAAAAAGAGATAAGCTGACAAGCCAAAAGTTCCCATAGAATGAATACACCAGGGAAGGGTGAGCAGTGAAGTAGAAAGGAAAGAAGGGAATCAGTAACAAGAAAATAATGCAAAAATAGTATCTTTCTTTAAAGTGGATTGGAGACCTAAAATGTAAAAACAGAAACAGTAAGCCTGCTGACAAACAGGTTAGGTAAAACTCATGGAGACATTAGCTTAGGGAAAGACTTTATGAACAAAACCTCTATAGCACAAGATCTAGCAGAAGAAATCAACAAATGGGATCTCTTTTTATTAAAATGCTTCTGCACAGCAAAGGAAATCACCAGCAGAGTGAAAAGACAACCAACAAATTGGGAAAAAATCTTTACCAGCTGTCTCTCAGACAAAGACCTATTATCTAGAATATATAAAGACCTTTAAAAAGTCAGTCCCCCCAAATTTAAAGAACCAATTCAAAAATGGGCAGCTGAAATGAACAGACACTTTTCAGAGGAAGAAGTAAAAGCTGCCGAGAAGCATATGAAGAAATGCTCAACATTGCTGGTCATTTGAGAGATGCAGATGAAAACAACACTAAGATTTCATTGCACTCCACAAAGAATGACTGCTATCTTGAAATTAGCTAGCAACAAATGCTGGCAAGGCTGCAAAGAAAAAGGAGCCCTTCGCCATTGTTGGTGGGAATGTAGACTGGTACACCCTCTATGGAAATCAGTGTGGAGATTCCAAAAAAAATAGGATTAGAGGTCCCATTTGACCCTGCTATTGCCCTGCTACGAATGCACACAAAAGAGTTAGAAGAAGCATATCATAGTGACATATGGGCATCCATTTTCATAGCAGCTCAGTTTGTGATAGCTCAGTCTTGGAAACAACCCAAATGCCCACCAATTGGAGACTGGATTAAAAAAAGATGTGGGTTTTCTATAAAATAGAGTATTGCTCTGCCTTAAAAAATGATAAGTTTGACTCAAATGGACATACCTTCAGAATGTATTCATCAGTGAAATAAGCAGGTCACATATGTGTAAATATCATATCTGAAATATGGTCACATATGTGTAAATATCATATCTGAAATATCATATGAGAAACTGAAGATGTTGATGAGTTCTAGAATGTATGATGGATATTGTGAAATAGAAAACATTCAAAGGGAAACCTGGTAGAGGAGTGAGTAATGAAGGGCAAAGAAAAAATATGATGGTGGTTAAAAAGGGAAACAAAGCTTAAGTATTTAGGAGGTGGGGGTTGTGGGATGGGTAGGGGAATGGGAAAAAAATGAGAATTAAATCATATCATGTACTGGTACAAATTCCCAATATTGAATGTGACTATGATGTATTTATACAATGTACCAATAAAGATAAAAATAATAATATCTTTCAGTAATAACTCTCAATGTAAAGGGTCTCAGATACCCAAACAAAAGACACGGCTTGGCAAAATGTATCAAGAAATAAAATTTATCAGTATTCTGTGTACAATAAATACATTTAATCCAAAAACAAATTCAGAGACTAAAAATCAAAGTATGGAGAACAAAGTAGTAATCCAAAACTAGATAGGAGAAAGTATTCTATTTTTAGAGAAAGAGAAGTTAAGCCAAACTGATTAGAAGAGGCAAAGGTCACTATGTCTTGGTTAAAGGAACAATAATCAGTAAGACATAACAATTATAAACATATATGTTGGGCTGAGGATTTAACTCAGTGGTTCCAGCAACTGCCTCATGAGTGCAAGGTCCCAAGTTCGATCCCCAGAACAACAACAACAACAACAACAGAAACAATAAACATATAGGCACTGAACAATAGCACGCCCAACTTGGTACCACAAACACTAGGGATCTCAGTATGCCACTGTCACAAATAGACAGATCAACCAAACAATTCAACAAAGAAATAGAGGTAAAGCAAATCTTCAAACAAGTGAACTTTCTACTTGTTTGAAGATTCCATTTTACTCCAGAAACATGGCTATCACCAAGAATTCAAACAATAACAAATGCCAAGGAGCTTGCTGTGAAAAGGGAACCCTTTTGTATTTTTGGTGGAAATGTAAACTAAGTACAACCACTATGGAAATCAGTGTGGAGCTTCCTCAAAAAACTGAAATTAGAATTCTACTTGATACAGATACTCTACTTCTAGATATTTTCATGAGTAAAAGACATATTACACTGATACATGCATATTCATATTTATAGCAGCACAACTCCTAATACTTAAGTGTTGGAAGTGGTCTACATGTTCATCAACAGATTAATGAGTTAAAAACGTGGTATGTTTACACAATGGAATATTATTCTGCCATAAAGAAAGATAAATTTGAGTCATCTGTAAGGATGACTTTACCTTTACAGCATAATATTAAGTGAAAAATCAGACACATATGGTTAAACACATGATTTCTCTAATATAGAGTAAATAAGTTAAAATCAAAATTAAAAAATAGATAATAGGATACAAATTTTACAAAAGGGAAGAGGATCAAGAGATGGAGGGAGGTAGAAGGGAGGGGAGGAGATGGGGATAGAATACAAGTTATGTTCTGTACAAACTGTACACACACAATGAATCATTATATATGACAAACCTGTACTAATAAATAAAAAAGAGAGAATGTATCACAAGTAAACCTACAGCAGAGTAAATATTAAAGACTATCAGGCAAATAATGGAATTATAGAAATATAGAATAACAGCAAGAGAAATCACCAAAATTATATTAACAATATGAAACAATAGTAAAATGTTTTCTTGGAATATAAATACATATAAAAATAAAATATATGACAGAGTAGAGGGTGGGGAGGATATAGGATGTTGAGCTGCTCTAAGGTTTTTGTTTCTGGAATTATTTTTAAAAATACATCAAAACTGGGGCCGGAGGGTTAGCTCAGTGGTTCCGGCGCCTGCCTCGCAAGCGCAAGGACCTGAGTTTGATCCCCGGCAACCACATACAATGCTGAGCATGGAGACTCACGCCCACCAACAATCAACACCGCATACCACAGTGCCGGGCGTGGTGGCTCATGCCTGTGGTCCCAGCACTCGGGAGGCAGAGACAGGAGGATTGCTGAGTTCGAGGCTTGCCTGGGCTACATAGTGAGCTCAGGGCCAGCTTGAACTACAAAGTGAGACCCTGTCTCAAAAAGCAAAAAAAAAAAAACATCAAAACTTATTAAGTCAATTGGATATTGCAATTTGTGAAATCACCTTTGAAAGAATAGTACAGGAAAGTATAACTAATAATCTAACAGGAAGAAAACTTGAGGAAAATCTAATCTTCTAATAAAAGGCTAAAAAAGTAAAAAGAACAAAAAAGAAGTGTAACAAATATAAATCATTAGTACCATGATAGATTTAGGGCTAAAATATAACCACAATTATATAAAATGAGAATGAGTACGGCTATTTATTTAAAACTCTAAGATCATCCAACAGAACTTTTTTTTTTTTTTTTGAGACAGGGTCTCGCTTTGTATTTCAGGCTGGCCCTGAGCTCACTATATAGCCCAGGCAAACCTTGAACTCAGCAATCCTCCTGTCTCTGCCTCCAGAGTGCTGGGATTACAGGCGTGAGCCACCACGCCCGGCACTGTGGTATGTGGTATTGATTGCTGGTGGGCGTGAGTCTCCACACCCAGCATTGTATGTGGTTTCCAGGGATCAAACTCAGGACCTTGTGCTTGCAAGGCAGGCGCCGGGACCACTGAGCTAACCCTCCGGCCCCAGAACTTTTTTTTAAAAAGAAACTTAACCATTATTTGTAAGAGATATACATTTGATATAAGATAAAGAAAAATCCTTTATCACTCTTGTGTAGGTAACTGAATAACCGGATGGATTGTTGGTTTGTTTACTGTAATGGAAATAAATTGGGTTTGTATATAGCGAGTGTGGTTTAGAAGTTGTGCTTTGGGGCTGTAGCTCAGTGGGAGAGGCCTTCCTTCGCATATTTGAGGCCTTGGGTTTATCCCCCAGCACCACACGCAAAATTAGGTTTTGAATATGTTAATTTTGAGGTGCCAAAACTATCGAGTTAAATACACAAATGTTAAACTGAAGGGAGAGATCATGACTAAAAAGAAATAGTTGAGATTTATTGGCAAATAAGCAATACTTAAAGCCATAAATAAGAAAAGCTAAAGTCATCTTACCAAGAATTATGTTCTACAGTGCTTCAAACTTCAAATCTGGTTTTGCAAATAGAAGCCGTTATAAGAAGCCAGAGGAGTCACAATGGAAGGTGATGCATTGGAAGCCAAGAAAAGAAAGCATTTTGAGAAGAATGGAGGCTTCTGGAAAGGTCAGATATATAGAGAAGCAATCACAGAGCGTGTAAGTGGTGGAGACGGAAGCCCATTTGAAATGGTCTGATGACCCAGTGGCAGGTGCAGAGTGTGACCAAGGACTCCATGCCGTGTTTTCAAGGTCTCCTGTAAAGAAGCAGTGAATGGGGAAGAGAGTCTGAGAAAAGTTCATGGCTGGAGTATAAATATATATACATATGCTGACATAAGAAGAGGTGATTGGAGAAGGAGAGAGGTCAATGATACAGGAAACCAAGTGGTTTATTTCAGATAAAAACCCTTGAGAAAGTGAGAAGCGATGGGATCAGGCAACCACGGGGAACAGGGTCCTTGGAGAGCTGCGAGGGAACAGCTCGAAAGAACAGGCAAGGCAGACAACACACGTACAGATTCTTCCTGAAGTACGTTAGATCTAAGAACAGATGAAATTTCCACCTGATTGCTGCTATCTTTTCTGTGAAATTCAAAATGAGGTTATCATGGGGACGAAGGGAACCTAAGAAACGTTTGAGGGGAGAAGATACAATTAAAATAATAATGGCTGGGCAGGAGCCCTGGCCTGCAACATGAGTACTGAGTTGAGAACTGGTCCTAAGGTCAAAACGAGGCCAGCTTTCGATAGCAGCTGCACAGAGCGGGCAGACCACAGGTCAGTAGGGCTGCTGTCCTTACCGTCTGTGAATGACAACTCTGTCCACGGCGAGGCTGGATGGCTAAGAGCACAAGCTCTGGATCTAGACTGCCCATACTCTAGTTCCACGCTGCACTAGTTACTCGACCTGGGGTAAGTTACCTACAGTGTTGGGCCTTGGTTTTCCTATATGTCAAGTGCAAATAGTAACAGCATTTATTTCATGCACTTTATTTAGTTATAAATAAATCACTTTTAGAATAGTGCTCAGTATAGGACAAATAAGTGACTGTATTCACCAAATAAAAATACAGGATGCCCAGTTTAACTTAAATTTCAGACAAGTGAAAAAATAAATTTTAGTATAAAAACAAACCCATCTAATAGTCAGTTAGATGTGCTATGATTAAATGCTAATTTTAAAATAGTTAATAGTTTTTGCATCTATATTTCTGGGTTGTTTCTGTGCATTGTACAACTTATTTGAGGAAAACTTCTGAAGGCAAGAATCATGTCTGATTTTCTCTTCACCTGGAACGTCACACAATCACATACATTAAATGTGTCACACAAAATTTACAGGCAAAAGGAAATGCCATCTTTCTTACCACTGTTTCCTTTTAAATTGCTACAAAAGATACATTTTTTCAAAAGCTACAGCAAGAGTCCCTGACTAGTCAGTGTCCTGCCCTGGCCAGAGCCGGGGACCAGTTATGAATTAGTAATGATACACTATATTGTCGGCTTGTGGGGAAAGAAAGACTGCTAACTGCAGCATCTATAATGAAGAAAATCGCAAGACACTGAGAATATGTTTTCCGATACAACTAATGGATACAGAAGTAAAGCATAAAGCAGGTACTCCCATCATGTTTGACAGCTCTAGCATTTGTCTTCCTAGTATTTCCCCCCTGTTTTCTTAACCAAGTCTCAGTGTTGCTCAGGTTGGCAGTGAGACTATCTAAAAAATTCATAATCCTAGGTTTCCCACGGGGAATTGTTGTAGGTATTGAGGTATAAATAGAAGTACATAGTGGTGCCCAGAAAGCTATTACTTTCTAAATTACAAAACAGTAGACTTGATCAAGTGTGTTTGTGTAGGCATATAATCCCAGCTACTTGGGAGGCTGAGACAGGATGGTCTCAAGTAGGAGACCAGTCTGGGATATTTATTGAGTCTCATATCAAAGAAATGCATATGCACAGAAACACACACACACACACAGGCTCAGCTGGGAAATCCCTTCTATGCTTAATCCTTTTCCCTTTCTTTGCCCTTCTACACTTAATCCTTTTCCTTTTCCTTTTCTGACTTACCTGGAACATGTGTGTTTGTTATAAACGATAGTAGATATATAAAAGAAATGTTAAAATGATATAAAAATGTATGTAACTCACATTCATTTATCCAGTCTCACAACTTCAACAGTAATTAATAAAGTCTTAATATATAAATAAGAAAGTAAGAATGTAGTGGCAAACAACAACTATAAACTAGACTGAAATACAGCTGAGGTCAAAGTTTCACGTGTTTACTCACCAGCGAAACCCAGAACTTCTCTGGGCCAGAGTAGAAGCCACAGAGTATGGGAGAAGGGCTTGGTGGGAAGAAAAGCTCAGGTAATGGCTCCTCTTTTTCCTCCTCATCCTCCTTTTTCTCCTTCTTTTCTTCCTCTTTTTCTCCATCTTCTCCCATCTCTTCTACTAGTTTCCTTCTCCTTGCTTCCCTTTCCTTTGCCTTCAACTCCTTTTGTTTTTCTCTCCTTTCAATTTCCATTAATCTCTTTTAAGGGAGACATTAAGCGGATATAAAACTACTGTAACATTCATTGCTAACAAAGATGATAGAAAGAAGATAAGGTTTTAGAAAATCTCACCAAGTTGACATAAAAATAACATTTAAAATGATTATTATTTTGGAAATATAAATATTTGTCACAAAGACTCAAATAAGTGGGATGAGTGTCATCTCCGTTTTACTCTCTGGTTTTCTAGAAACTGTCATTCTTTCCTAACTGATGCTTTGAACAGTCTTTCTCTCAGAACTTGTCACTGTCAACTGAGGAACTAGGTCCATGAAGGAAGTTGTTTCTCACTTCAGTAATACAGTGATTTTTCTGTCAACTGTCCATTGTAAAAGACCTAACACTAACGTCCCACCCTTCTATCACTGATTTCCCCTTCATTTCCCTTAGAATTATCTTCCTAATTAACATGATTTCATCACATCAATTCCCCTTCTCGAAAACACTGTCTTGCCAGGAGTGGTGGCTCACGCCTGTAATCCCAGAACTCGGGAGGCAGAGGCAGGAGGACTGCTGAGTTCGAGGCTTGCCTGGCCTACATAGTGAGCTCAGGGCCAGCCTGAACTACAAAGCGAGACCTTGTCTCAAAAAACAAAAACAAAATGAAAATAAAACCACTGTCTTAATTAAAACATCTTGCTGGCTCATCCTCTGGCCCACACATCCCACCACAGATTGTGTTCTTTATGTCGTCAGTCCATTTTTTATCTCTGAAAAAAAACTGAAAATTTGCACAGCTCTGCCTTCCCTCAGGATGTTCTCCCAACCTCCACTGCCAGCCTTTCCATTTTATCCTTTTAAAATTCTTCCTATTCTCTAAGTGTTAAATGTCAGTCCCTTTGGTGCAACCGTATTTGATCTCTTCCTCCACCTCCACCAGCATCACCTAACCCCTCCCACTACATCCGGGCCTCCCATTCACTGTTGCTTCCTACTAGTCAGCTGCTGTCCCCCCAAATTAAGAGTTCCTTAAGGGGAGGCTCTGCTTTTATCTCCATGGTATTCTCCCAGTACCTCACACAGGATATCCTACATTCTAATAGAAGGAAAAATATTAGAAGATTAATTTTCAAGATTATCCCATACCACAATCTTAGATTTGATACTTGAGAAATGGAAATATCTTATGGGCATGTCATTTATTTCATAGGAATATTCATCGTGATCTTCCTCTTCTTTGTTAATGGGTGGGTATGGAGCTTGAAGAATATAGCCATTTTCACAGATAATCAGGAGAGTACTGTCAGGCTAAAAAGGAAAGGTTAAACTTAGCATTTGTATTTAGATGAATTTGTTCAAGCATAACTCAAAAATTACAAACCAGGAAAAATATAATGGATATTACTGTTACCATTCTAAAAAGACACCTGAATCTCCATTGTAGTTAATGCTAGTAAGTCTAGTTATTTCTAATGACATCATTTCTAGTAGAAATCATTAATTAAGCCAGGGAAGAGCAAGTAAAGGAAGGGTAAGAAAGGAAGTGAACTTAGTCTATGGAAATATTCAATACCTTTGAGAAAGTTGGAGGAGGAGGGAGACAGTGCAGTAAGTGGAAGAGAACATAAGATGAAGGAATTTACTTTCTGTAAGTAGGAAAGGCTAGAATACATTCAAATACTCATGGGAATTAGCCAGAAAAGTGGTGAGACTGAATTTATATGGCAGGAAAGAGGACTAAAGAGAAATACTGAAAAAAAGAGGGAGGAAATAGAAAGCAAAGGATTAGAGACAGAACTGGGAACCAACTGACCAACAGGAAAGGAGAAAAGTCCTCTGTTGTAAAAGATAAGAGAAGAAGAGATACATGCAGAGGAAAATGAAACTTCGGTCTGACAGGAAGGTGAAGAAGCTTCTTTCTGAGGGTCTCTGTTTCTTCTCTGAAGTAATTGCAAGAAAGAATGGGAGTTACTGAAGCTTCGAGGAGTCTTTAAATGGTCAACACATGTGAATGAGGTAAAAGCAATGTCATAGGATCGCTGAGCCATCCATAGATTGTGTGGAGGCCATTTGTACCCTTTGAGTATGGAGAAGCAAGTATTCCCCGCCATAAGACTGTGTCTACTAGCCCTTAGTTGATCCCTGTAGGCAAAGGCAAATTAGTCGGGGATATTTTGTGGTGCATCTCCAGATAGGAATGCAGAGAAGACACAGAAATAGGGACACTCGGGGCACTGGAAGAATGCTACTGATGTTCATTTGTCTGAGTCAAGTCAGGGCACTATATCAGAATGCTATACACTGGGTAGTTTAAGCTAGAGATATTTATTTTTCTCACATTCTGAAGGTTGGGGAGTCAGGATAAGACACTGGTGTATGGTCATGGCTTGCTTTCTGGGTTGTGGACGTCAATCTTTTGTATTCCCACATTCAAAAGCAAAAGCAAACATTGTTCACTCCTTCCCCTTATATGGCCCCAAGTCTCATTCATTCTCCACCCTCGTGACCTAATTCTCCAAAGACTATCATTTTGAGGATTTAGGCTTCAATAATAAACTTGGCGAGAATATTTGATGAACATTCAATTTCCAACACTGTGAAAATAAAGAGTTATCAAATTTAAACTACATATGAAAGTAAGTAAAGCATGAGCTAACGGGAAGCAAATTGTAAATAAAACAGAAGTCTCTGTGTCATCAGAGAAACATCAGAGAAGAAGGAGCCAAATGACTAGGTAGAAAGATTGTCATCAGAGAACGGGCCATTGGAATAGTTACCTCTTTTGCTTAAATTCTTAGAAACTGCTATGCCTGCACTGTGCCTGGATCCCACATACATCTGTTTATTGATGTCATAGGCCTCAGTACTTTAGAATGAGACTAAATTTGGAGATAGGATTTTAAATAAATAATTGAGTTTTTTAAAAAGATTATAAGAATGGATCCTTATTCTACTTTAAGTACTGTCCTGGTGAAGAGGAGAGGAGGATACCAGCAAAACAGACACAGGATGGCCATGGGAAGACACAGGAAAAGGCTGTGTCCCTCTGAAGCAGAGAGCCCTAATAAGAAGTCAAAACTGCCACCACCTTAACCTTAGACTAACTTCTAGATTTTTGACATATTTCTGTAGTTTAAGCTACTTAAACTCTGGTACTTTTTAATGATAACTCTGGCAAACTAAAATACACCAATAAGAGTGTCCAGTGACTGTCTGTGAAAAGTATGTGGGTGAACTGTAAAGATTATGGGAGATTAGAGTTCAAAAGTTCAGTTTGATGCTGTTTGAGGAATTATCCATGTAGTGCTAATGTCATTCTGAATAATTGCTTGTACTTTGAGTGAGCGGGAAGATAACGATAATCTAAAACTTTCAATAAAGGAACACTATCCACCAAGCAGTCAGAAGATGACAGTAATGTAGAGAGAAGATGACAGAGCTGAATGACAAGGACCTTAAAAGAATAGGGATTTGTTTTAATGATTTCCTTTTGCTTTTAAAATTTTTATTTTAAGGCTGGGAATGTAGCTCAGCAGTGTCGTGTCTGCCTGACAAGCACGAGTTCATGAGTTCAATTTTCTGATATCAATTTTATTGTGGTAAGAACATTAACATGTAGGGAGATTTCTGAATGCACTTGAGAGTACATATTCTGGGGCCCAGGACTTAGCTCAGTGGCAGTGCTCCTGCCTCACAAGCATAAGGTCCTGAGTTCAATCCCCAGGATCAGAGAGAGAGAGAGAGAGAGAGAGAGAGAGAGAGAGAGAGAGTATATATATTCTTGCTGTGGATGGGATGTTTTGAATACATGTTTTTTATTTGTTTTGTTTTCTAGCATTCTGAAATTTCAACTTTAAGAATTATAATTAGCATATCTTGTAAGACAGATAAGCCAGAGATTGTAGGAATCTTTCCAGCCCTTTCCTTCTCCAGGTTGAAACAGGCAGCAGTTGTTTTTGTAAGCATCTTTATGCTGAGCTGGTGTTGAAGTGCCAGCATCTAGCCATCCAAAACACAGTTTTCACTCTGTCAGGGAGATAAATTGCTACCTAGAATGCTGTACCAACAAAAATATGCTGTAGTAATGGAAGAAAAATCACAGAAGAGTAAACACTATGAGAGCTTTCCAACAGCTGACTTGCAATAAGAGAGGATTTAAAGAAGTGACTGTGCAGGTAGAAGAAAGTTTTTAGAAACAAGAAACTGTTGCAAAGAATTGGTAAATGTATGTATATTCTTACAGAACATTAACTGAATATATCTTATAATATTTATACCTTTTAAATTCCATGTTATTTTTACCTTTAAAACATACAATTAAATATCACTCCTGAGGAAAATAGAAAAACATGCTAAGATGCTTGTATTGTCTGATAGGTAGGTGATGGCCCAGGTTTATGAATGTGATGACCAATTCTAATAAAATACTAGCAACCTGGATTATACAACATATGAAAAGTTTGCTAAAACACCTAATTCTCAAGACATCAGAAAGAAGCCAGTACAGTCAGGACTCAGGGATCAAGAACTGAGAGAGAAAGGAAGCTCAGCAAGGTAAGCAGGATCTATGTGCAACTTTTTTCCTGGAGCCATTCACGAACTTTGACTCCTAGAAGTTAAGCAGAACGCATCAGACTAGAGTGTCACGTGTTTTCTCAGGGACAAAGTAACAAAGGTTGAAGATCAAAGCGAGGGGACAATACCCTAGAGAAAGGGAAATGCAGAAGAATGAGCCCAATCTTCTGCTGGGCCTTGCATGTGAATGCTCTATAAACCGTATGCTAACACGGGAACGTGATTTCATCCCAATAATTACATTACTGTTTACCTTCAATACTGAAAGTTCTACTGATGAGCATATAATTGTGGTTTATAAGTTATTTCCTTTTAGCACTTTATACTCCTATACCTATTGAAAAAGAAAACTGAATCCATTATTTAAAATCTTGCTAAGAAAGAACAGTTCAGGTCCAATGATATGTAGATCTTCTCTTTCTAAAAGCAAAAATAATTCAAACACTAGTAAAGACAGAGAGGAGGATTACAAGTTGAGGCCCAGTGTGGGCACTGTATAGACTTAGTGAAACCCTGTCTTGGGGGAAAAAAAAAACTGCTGAGGATGTATGTGGCTCAGTGCAAAGGCTTTGGGTTCAATCCCCTGGACCACCTTGAGGACATACTCATAAGTGAAATAAATAGAACACAGATGTGTAAATACCATATCTTTTCTCTAGTGTGAAAAACTGAAGGTGTAAATGAATTCTAAAATGTATGATAGGTATTGTGAAATAGGAAGAAAATGTTCAAAGGGGAAAGAATGGGTAGGGGAAAGTAAAGAAGGAAAAAAATATTTGATGTCTAAGAAAAGGAAACAAAGCTTATGCATGTAGGGTGGGGGTTGTAATGAGGGCAGAGGAATGGCAAAAAGTGAAAATCAAGATATGTCATGTACAGGTACAAATTCTCAATGTTGAATGTGATCATAACATATGTATAAAAGGTACCAATAAAATAAGTTTTTAAAAAGGAAAATTTAGGACAGAATATATGATCTCCCTGGCACTAAGAAGTCCAATAATTGTCTGCACACTTGCACTGACAATCCTTTGACCCTCAATTGTTAGCGTTCCACTCTAAACTCCTTAGGATTATAGCCCCCTTTAAACCCTATAAAAACTTATCTTCTCCCCAGCTAGCTCCTGAAATCATTCAGAATCTCAGTTCTGTCTGCATCCAGACAGAATAAAACTAGCTTTCTCACATAAGGCCTGTGTCTAGGTAGTCTCTAGTATAACGGTTTATACCCCTGGAGATTTTAGCCCCCAACTCCTCTGTAAAACCGTTTATTGTTCAGTGATAAAGTTTTTAAATGTATGTATACATACTTTGGATATACTTTTTGTATGTACTTTTTTTTCCTTAAGAATAGACTTTTTCCGGTTAGCAAATCCACCAGTTTCTAGTAAAGATAGTAACAAAAGTATTTGTTGATTAATTCGTAAAGGACTTTTCTAGACAATACTAACATATTTTATAGCCCTTTTCTTCAAAGATCTTCAAGTGCATTTCAAATGTTTCCCCAATAATCCTACCGGCCCTTCTAGGTTTTTATCTGTATTATTTCCAAGGCACTTTGCAGAGCGCTTAGACAACCAACAGTTAGATGAATAATTATCCAGCACTCTTATCTTGTAAATTAGGGATATTAACGATAGAATAATTAATACTGAATTACAATGTGTTAGGAAAGAAGCAATAGAAAGTTGAAAAGAGGTGGGTTGGGAATAGAAGAAAAGTAAAAAGTTAAAAGATGAGGTCTTAGAATTCAGGTCTTAGAACTGAGCTTCTGATTGTCAGAGACTGACTGACTAGTTGGCTGGCTGGCTGGCTGCCTGACTGACAGACTGACTGACTGACCGACAGACCAACTGACCAACTGACCAACTGACTGATTGGCTGGCTGGCTGGCTCGCTGATCTAAGTCAAAGCATTCTGATATGCTGCACGTCTATGTGAAAGTCCCCACTGCCGAAGCAAAGCCCGGTAGAACTCCATATTTTGAGAGATGACGGTGCCCCACTATAGTCCAGGGGATGGAGGAGGCGGTGAGGACAGCACTGAGTTCCCGAGTGTCCCTGGACTCACTGAGCTCAGCAGTAGCCACCTGCACTTCCTGTCATCATGTGCCTGGCCCCAAAGGGAGGACAAGGACTGGGACTAATAAACCACCTGTGTTCTCTAGCTATAAGATCACTTTATCATGCAGTGACTGAGAGTTAAGCTTGAGGACGGTAATGATGACTTACATGAGAGAGCGTGGACCACATTAACTGGCAAACAGGTCCAGGAGTTTTAATGAAACCAATTGGCTTATAATCTTTTTCCACTTCAAAGAAAAAGACGGTCTGATCTTTACTCTGAAAGAAAAGAGACACATCCATCTAATGTACATTGCTACAAAATCTAGTTGATAGAGTACAAAGGAGCATTTAATAGCATATGGTATATTCAATGATCATATATTTAAGGTTATTTTGATAACATGATTTGAATTATTTGCTTTAATTCCCTACTTGCTATAGTATGTGGTCTAAAAATAGGATTGCCACACTTGTACATAAATTAATTCACAAAAAAGATCCCACAGTGTATATGTTTGCACCTTAATGCATGAAGAATTTACATATTGTCTTCATTTGTAACAGTTCTTTTTGGGAGAGGTCTTTCATTTTGTTGGTTTGTTTTCATTTTTGTTTTTGGAGTGTGAGGATTAAACTTGGGACTTTATATATCTAGCCAATTGCTATAGCATCGATCGACACTCTGTAGCCTGCAGTAGCTCTATTTAAGAACATGAGCATGCTAAGTGAGTATGGTATGCTTTAATCCCAGCACTGTGGGCGACTGAGGCAGGAGATCATAAGTGTGAGCCCAGCCAGAGCAACTAATTGGCTTAGTGAAATGCTGTCTCAAAAAAAAAAAAAAAAAAAAAAAGGATGGGGATTCAGTTCAGCACCAGGCCCTGTGTTCAGTCTCCAATACCCTAACTCCCAAAAAACAAATTATAAAATGCTGCCTTAAACTATTACACCTACAATGATTCCCTATTGAAATTTGCTATTCATTTAAGGTAAATGTTAGAACTGAATTTGTTGCAGTAATTTTTAATGTTCTACAGAGAATACATTGAAAAAATATATAAACACCATTAAAGCAAAATACAAATATTTGCATTCTTGAAAATTCTTGTCAGTAAATAAGGTGCCATCAAGTAGATGAACATGTAATACAAGGCTCACCACACAGTTTCATAAGCAATAAGAGGCAAATTGTCGGGCTGGAGGGTTAGCTCAGTGGTTCCGGCGCCTGCTTCGCAAACGCAAGGTCCTGAGTTCGATCCCCGGTAACCACATATAATGTTGGGCGTGGAGATACGCCCACCAGCAATCAACACCGCATACCACAATGCTGGACGTAGTGGCTCACGTCTGTCATCCCAGCACTCGGGAGGCAGAGACAGGAGGATTGCTGAGTTCGCGGCGGCTTGCCTGGGCACCATAGTGAGCTCAGGGCCAGCCTGAACTACAAAGCGAGACCCTGTCTCAAAAAGCAAAAAAAAAAAAAAAAAAAAAAAAAAGAGGCAAATTGTCAGCTTACCGCTGTTGCTAGAATTTCTCCATCACGTTCATAAGCTAAAGCAGTGACTTGAGCATTATGGGGCTTGAAAACCTGCTTAAAATAAATGTCAGCATCCAAAATTTTCCTCCGACCTGTGAAAAGCGTGATTCCTTTTGGGTCATAGAGTTCAAGAATTCGAACAACACCATCTTCAAATCCTACGACAATCTGTGCTCCAGAGTCGTTTACCTTGGGAGAAAAGTAAAGCATAGGAAATAAGTGCTCCACAACAGACACATTTCATTTACACTTGGTTAATTTAACACTGGCTGAGTGCCGGGCGTGGTGGCTCACGCCTGTAATCCCAGCACTCGGGAGGTAGAGGCAGGAGGATTGCTGAGTTTGAGGCTTGCCTGGGCTACATAGTGAGCTCAGGGCCAGCCTGAACTACCAAGCGAAACCCTGTCTCCAAAAAAAAAAAAATAATAATAATAATTTAACACTGGCTGCTCCTTGAAAACACTTCATGTGCATAGGAATTAACAAGGAAGAGGAAGATGGGACAAGGTCTAGAGAAGATATAATTTGTACAAAAGTCTCCTGGTGCCAAAGAATGTAACTCAGGTCAAAGATAGTTTGATTACACTAGAACAATGTTTCCACAAGAGTCTGGAAGGGAATATTGCAGGAACCAGATCACGAAATGGCTAAACAGGATACATGAAGCCTAGTCTTCATTCAAACAGTAATGGAAAGCCATCAAAGTGTTTGTAGAAAGGAACTACATGGGGAAAAGAGGAAACATGGCCAGATGTATTTTTTAAAAGTCACCTTCTCGGCAGGATGGAAAGTAGATGTGAGACAGTCTGGATAAGAAGCAAAGAGCCCCTTTTAAAGGCCTTGTCAGACATGGCTGCTGACTCTAGCCACTAACCCAGCAGGTCCTGTTTCCACAAGCACCACATTAGCCTAGAGAGGGTTGGCAGTCTCAAGGAGAAACAATGAAACCAAGCGCCACCACCAAGAAACACCCAGTTACAGTAAAACTACAATTATAATGTGAGGTTTTACTCTGAAAATTACTCCTTTCACATGGCAGGCTATAGTTCAAAAAGAAACTCAATGTAGCATCTTCGATGCTCAGAAATGGTATAATCAGAAGCCATTTTGGAAAGAGGTTTGTTATTTAAGATTGAGCTACTTCAGGAATTATAAGTCACAGAAAAACTATAATTCAGCATATCTGGGGTCAGCCTACCACAGTAGCAGGGTAGAGACAGCCACAGGAGACAGTTGTGCAGAAGGGGAGGGCTAGTTACAGATTCTCCAAGAAGTTTCAGCAGGGACAGGCTCAGACTGTAAGGGAGATGGTGGTTCCAGCCCCGTGATGAGAAACCAGCCAGTCATGCGGTTTTCAGAGAGAGAGATGTGTCTGAAAGTGCTGATATTAAATGAAATGGATCCATGGACTCCCTCACTGTCCAGCACAGGACTCAGTGTTGGTCGGCTTTTCCCCATCTGCCAATATGATCAGCAATGTTCCTTGGCTTGGGCACTTGCTGAGGTCTGGAATGTACAGATAGAGAAGACTGGAGAAAGGGAGGGAGCTCATGAGCCCATGGGAGATGAAGCCAGTCAGAGATAGCAGTGACTTGGAATACCCGGAAGCAAACAAACTGTAAGAGCTGCTTGGGTGAATATAGCTTGAAGACAGACACCACCACTGACTGACCATGCCCAGCAGAAAAGGCCAAGCAGAGCAGCATTCAAATGGCAAAAAGTGGGTGTGGAAACAGAATAGACCCAGTGACTCACTACCCCACCCACATCTGATAGATTCCAACAGCACTGGTTGTGGACGGAAACCACTCACCAAAAAACACATGGAGAAATTTTTCAGACACATTTCCTTCTTTCTTTTCTTTCTTTCTTTCTTTCTTTTCTTTCTTTCTTTCTTTCTTTCTTTCTTTCTTTCTTTCTTTCTTTCTTTCTTTCTTTCTTTCTCTTTGTTTGCTCTGTGGGTTGCTTTCTTTTTTACTTTTTACCATATCTTTTACTTTGTTTTTATACTTTTTCCTGTTTCTCTTTTCTTTTTCTCTTATGTTTTATCCAATTAACACATTTTTATTCTTCACATTTTTGTGTTTTTTTGTTTTGCTTTGTTTTGTTTTGTTTTGTTTTTGTTTTTTGAGACAGGGTCTTGCTTTGTAGTTCAGGCTGGCTCTGAGCTCACTATGTAGCTTAGGCAAACTTCGAACTCAGCAATCCTCCTGTCTCTGCCTCCCGAGTGCTGGGATGACAGGCGTGAGCCACCACGCCTGGCTATTCTTCACATTTTTGTTTCACTTTTCTCTCCTCTTCATTTTCATTTTCTTTCTGTCTTACTTTTGTTTCCTCTTTCCCTCACTCCCTCCTTTTTTTATTACTATTAAACTACCAATTTTAGCTATTTTGTTGACTCTTTACTATTACTGCTGATTTTTTCTTTCTTTTTTTTGTTTAGATTTGAGCCTTTATTGGTATGTTTTATATACAAATCAAGATCACAATCAACATTGAGAATTTGTACCAATATACGACACAATCTAATTCGCATTTATTTCCCCTTTCCCCCACCCATCCTACAACTACCCACCTCCTATATATATATAAGCTGTTTCCTTTTTTTAACCATCACGTTTTTTCTTTCCCTTATTACTTACCCCTACCCCTTTTTCCCTTTATTTTCTATTTCACAATATCATACATTCTAGAACTCATTTACATCTTCCACTTCTCATACCAGAGAAAAGATACAGTATTTACACATATTTACCTTATTTACCTACTTTTTTCACTTATTAGTATGCCCTCAAAGTATGTCCATTTGAGTATAAATGACTCAACCTTGCCAGGCGTGGTGGCTCACGCCTGTAATCCCAGCACTTGGGAGGTAGAGGCAGGAGGATTGCTGAGTTCCAGGCTTGCCTGGGCTACATAGTGAGCTCAGGGCCAGCCTGAACTACAAAGTGAGACCCTGTCTCAAAAAAAAAAAAAAATGACTCAACCTTAATCTTTATGGCAGAATAATACTCCATTTTATTTTTAAAACCCCACTTTTTTTCATCCAGTCTCCAGTTGATGGCCATTTGGGGTGTTTCTGGGATTTAACTATCACAAACTGAGCTGCTACAAACATAGGTGCATATAAGTCACTGTGATACGAATCTTTTAATTCTTTTGTACATATATATAGCAAGAGTCAAATGGGACCTCTAATCCTAGATTTTTGAGGAATCTCCACACTGCTCTCCATAGCAGTTGCACCAGTCTACATTCCCACCAACAGTGGAGAAGGGTTCCTTCCTCCCCACAGCCTCCCCAGCATTTGTTGCCAGTTAATTTCAAGATAGCAGCCATTCTTTGTGGATTTAAAAGGAATCTCAGTGGTCTTTTTTTTGTTGTTTTTTCATCTGCATCTCTCGAATGACTAGTGATGTTGAGCATTTCTTCATATATTGCTTAGCTGCTTTTACATCTTCCTCTGAAAAGTGTCTGTTCATTTCAGATGCCCATTTTTGAACTGGGTCTTTAAATTTGGGGGCACTGATTTTTTTAAGCTCTTTATATATTCTAGATAGTAGCCCTTCATCTGAGGAACAGGGGTAAAAATTTTTTCCCACATTGTATTATGTCTTTTCGCTCTGCCAGTGGTTTCTTCTGCTCTGCAGAAACTTTGTTATAGTATGAGAACCCATTTTTTGATTCCTTCTACTAATTCTCATGCTATAGAGGTTTTGTTCATAAAGTCTTTCCCTAAGCCAATGTCTCCAAGAGTATTACCTAACCTATTTTGTAGAAGGTTTAGTGTTTCTGTATTTTTTTGTTGTTTTTTGTTTTTTTATTTTGTTTTGTTTTGTTGGTGGTACTGTGGACAGAACTCAGGCCCTTGTGCTTCCAAGGTATGTGTTGTACCACTTGAGCTAAATCCCTGGCCCCTAATATTTCTGTTTTAATATTTAGGTCTCCACTTTGATTCTAGTTTAGTGCAGGGTGCAAGAGATAGGTCTAGCTTTAGTCTTTGGCAGGTAAAAACTCAGTTTTTCCAACACCACTTGTTAAAGAGGCTATCTTTTCTCTCTTGAAGATATTTGGCATAGACACACAAAGTTATATTAAGTGATTACTTTGCAATGTGGAACAATACTAATCAACAGTTGGCATAAAAATAAATTTTTCATTAAAAATAAACCAAGCTGGGCCAGAGGGTTAGCTCAGTGGTTCTGGCACCTGCCTCACAAATGCAAGGTCCTGAGTTCGATCCCGGTAACCACATACAATGCTGGGTGTGGTGACTCACGCCCACCAGCAATCAATACCACATACCACAGTGCCAGGCGTGGTGGCTCATGCCTGTAATCCCAGCACTCGGGAGGCAGAGACAGGAGGATTGCTGAGTTCGAGGCTTGCCTAGGCTACATAGTGAGCTCAGAGCCAGCCCCAACTACAAAGCAAGACCCTGTCTCAAAAAACAAACAAACAAACAAACAAACAAACAAATAAATAAATAAACCAAGCTGGGTGTAGTGGTTCATGCCTGAAATCCCAGTATTCAGGAGGTAGAGGCAGGAGGATTGCTGTGAGTTCGAGGCTTGCCTGGGCTACATAGTGAGCTCAGGACCAGTCTGAACTACAAAGCCAGGGGAAAAAAAGAAAGAAAGAAAGATTAAACTCACAACATAATGAGGTTATGATATTTTTCCTATCACATTCAGAATGAAATAAAATAACTTACATTTTTTATTCTCTAAAATTCTAAGTCAAAATATCTGTATTGTAACAAAAACAGCACTGATATGCTATGTTTACCAACAGATCCTGACAGAAGTCCATGATAACAAGAAACGTACTATTCTGGGTACCCAAGTGATGGCAGTACCACCTTGTTTGAATTTCATCTGAACCAAAGGAGTTTTGCCAGCAAAATCATAGATTCGAACAGTGCCTACAAAAAGACAGTGTTAAAAGAAACAAGTTATATACATAATATCTCTTGAAATAATCTTGGCTCACTTTTTAAATGTTGAATATTATAGCAAGAAATTCCATAAGTAATTGAATTGAAAATCCAACAGCTTTTCATTAGTCAAAACTTTCTACATATGTCTTCAAACAGGTAACTTACAGGTCTGAGTAATAAAGAAAATGACTGGTGATTGGTAAATTGCCTTCACCTTGCACGGTCCACATAGATTTGCCATAAATCATGAAGGAAGAAAGCCAATGGAAAGATAGGAAGAGCATCAAGGGGAAGAGCATTTTGTAGATAATTTACAGATTGTAACCTTGCTAGACTGTAATCTCTAGCCATGGACACTGTGCCTCATGCTCTTCCACTGTACAATTCACCTCACATGCTTTAAGGGAAAATACCCTTTTGGAAAATGCTTCTAATCATACATACTGAAAATAAGATAAAACAAGGCCAAATATATTTTTATCAAGAGGTCCCACTTACAGTCCAGGGCAGTAGTGGCCATGAGATAAGTGATGGGAGAGACAGCTAAGGCTTCAATAGCTCCACAGTGGAAGGAGAAGAGGCATTCTGGATCCTGGGTCTGAGGAAAGACAAACTGGTCATATCTCAAGGGCAGGGTAACAGAGAATCCAGGCCAAGTTTAAGAAATGCACGTGGAGGGCCGGAGGGTTAGCTCAGTGGTTCCAGTGCTTGCCTCGCAAGCGCAAGGTCCTGAGTTCGATCCCCGGTAACCACATATAATGCTGGGTGTGGAGACTCACGCCCACCAGCCATCAATACCACATACCACAGTGGCGGGTGTGGTGGCTCACACCTGTAATCCCAGCACCCGGTAGGCAGAGGCAGGAGGATTGCTGAGTTCGAGGCTTGCCTGGATTACATAGTGAGCTCAGAGCCAGCCTGAACTACAAAGCGAGACCCTGTCTTAAAAAAAAAAAAAAAAAAAGAAAGAAAGAAAGAAATGCACGTGGAACCTGACACAAGTGTGACTTCATTTGAACAGAAGTAAGAAAGAGCAGAATAGGTTAGAAAGAGCACAGGAGCTGGGAATTGGGACTCCTGCTGCTGCACTTATTTCATTACTGACTTCTCACAAGTCACCTACAGGCCACTTTGTATTTCTTCATTTGCAATATGTGATGATGCATGCCTACTACATGGGCCAGTTGTGAGGATCACAGGAGGTAATATAAATGAAAATTCTGTATTTATGAAAAGTGCATCAGTTGCACGATGAAATAGATCATCTTAAACTTTGATGTTAACAATGATCTAAAGTAATGGCTTGCCTAAAATAAGATTATTTCAAGATTTCTAATAGTTCTTTTTTTTTTGAGACAGGGTCTCGCTTAACATATTTTTAAAGTATGTCAGGGAAACATGACTGTGTAAATTAGAGGAAAATTAAAAAAAGGCAACTTACAATATTTGAAAAACTAAGATCAAGCTTCCAAATGGCTCCATTGGCATCCTAAAAACAATTAAACAGCTAATAATATCTTACTTTATCATTCTTATTTTCATCAAATTAAACATTTTTCTTTCTGTGATTTGCAGTAACCACAAATATTAATATCAAAATCTTACATAAAAAGTATGATTGATATTTGCTAATTCTACATATTTTAGAATATAATCACATGACTCTTATTTACAGTTAAATGGACTTCCAGGCAAACATATTTATAACACTGACAGGCACATAGACTTCTAGTCTAGACAACCACTTATATTGGTATTAATTTTTTGGCCAAGTAACTTCAAAGAGCTAAGAGAGAAGAATTTAACCTACCTGAGCCAACCAAAAGTTATTTCCAGGTTCATTCATTTTTATCATAGAGAAGAGATTGACATTCTTGCCTACTTGAAGTTCATTAATAGGTTCAATCTCCAATAATCCAGTGTCATCTATAATATCAGCAGTGTCTATTGTCTCAAAGTCCCATATCTTGCAAAATAAATAATAAAATTTTTCAATCAGTTGTCAGTTTCCTTTGTCTTCTAAGAAAGAAAAGGCTCTGATTTTTTTCAAAAGTCATTTCTTCTTGTTTCATAAATGTTAATAATGAGTAGAAATGGATATAACACCAGCCAAAATCCAAACCCTAGTATTTTACTCTGAACTGAGGTATAAGAAAATATTTACAGTTTTCTTTGTAGAGATTAGTAAAGTAATGGCTTGCCTAAAATAAGATGTATTTCAAGATTTCTAATAGTTCTTTTGGTTTTGAGACAGGGTCTCGCTTTGTAGTTCAGGCTGGCCCTGAGCTCACTATGTAGCCCAAGCAAGCCTCGAACTCAGCAATCCTCCTTCCTCTGCCTCCCGAGTTCTGTGATTACAGACATGAGCCAGCATGCCCGGCATCGTGATATATGGTACCAGAGATTGAATTTGGGACCTTGCTCTTATGAGGCAGATGCTGGAAACACTGAGCTAAATCCTTGGCTCCTCTAATAGTTCTTTCTTCATATAATGTACCTATAAGGAATAAATGATTTAGTTCAACAGGATATTATAATGGGAATTGCTACCTACTGGAAGGGGAAATATACCTTTTTGCTTAATGATTCAAGGACTATCTTAATTATAATCAGAGCAAATAGATGTAGTTGATATCTCTCTTCCTTAGTATCAATATACTCTGCTATCTCAGGGAAGGAGTTCTGTTCCTTAAGGGAAGAGTCCTGACATGCTGGGAAGAACAAGGGAGCTGTTTTGCCTCCCTTGGCAGACTCAGAAGGATTTCCACGACATGCCACAGTCCACCCTGGGCAGATATGTTGACACATCTAACACATTATCCTAGACTGACTCAGACTTCGGCAAAGCCTCTCATGAGAGGTGGCTGTTGCCCTGTAAATTAGCCTGGTGGGTGAAAAGGGCCAGTTCCTAGGAGATTAGTCCTCAGGATTGGGGGTAGGTTTTTCCTAAAGGGCGACAAGTAGAAATTCACAACTTTAAGGATTAAAGAGATGAGTTTAGACTTTGAAAAGGGAAGTAAGCTTAGAGATCAATATTATTCATGAAGAGATCCTCTGTGAAAATATTTCAGTTCCTCAATGTAAGAAGCAAAGAGAGGTAACATTCACAGGGAAACCCTATCAGTTCAATGTTGTGTGTGTTTTCAATTGGTATCCACAGTAAAAGATAACTTACACTCACACATTTATCCATAGAAAATGATGGATTAATACCAGGGATTTTGGAAAGCCATGTGTTCCTAGAGTTTATATTCTGCTAATGTGGACTTTCATTTCCTGGAGCTACTATTTCAACAAATGAATCAAAAGAACAAGAGGTGCTCTCAGAAAGTTTCAACTCTAAGATGCAATAAACTAATTTCAACAGGAAAGCAAATATTTAGCAGATAAGAAGCATTATTCAAAATGAGCATGACCTTTAATGTCCTTCATAAAGTAATCTTTATGTGAAATTACAACCTGACAAAAACCATTTGGATGAGGTATAAGTCTTAGATGTGGGTGCTACTACCTAGGTATCAAGAAAACTTACCCTAACACAACCGTCTGAACCAGTGGTGATAACCTCACCCTCGTCCAGTGTGACCTGGTTGATGGGACCGTGGTGACAAGATTTCATGCCAGTCCGGCAGAGCTCCGCTTTGATGAGACTGCCTTCCCAGAGCAGCATGTTGCCCCATTCAGACCCTGACAGCACCTGGCAGGGTGAAGGAGGAAGAAAATAAAAGAGCAAACATGTGTGTATTTATGGTTGTAATAGTAGGTATGAGTTATACTGAAGGATTTTTTTGATCATGAAAATAAAAAAATTAATATGAAAAAATAAGAAAATATAGGAATGAAAACCCACCACTCCAGATAACCACCAATCACATTTTTATGTATCTCTTAGCATCCTGCATTGTTTTAGACTGCAAATGACTGCAAAGAAGCTGTGTGTTACTGGACATGTTTCATATATGTAGGGAGTATATTTCATTATATATCTCTCAAGGATATAACCTAGAAACGGAAAAATTAGAGACGTATTTAAAGTCCTTGCTGAAATAGATCTACCTAAATGAAATTACCAAATCTTATAAGAAGTTAGATAAGTTGTTGGACCATTACTAAATTAAACAGATTATGGTATAACAGTATAAGGAAACACCTCGTGTTAACCTATTAAATCTAATTTCCTGAAATGCATACTACCAAAGATTGGTTTTTACAATGTTTAACAAACATTGCATGAATAATATTTGAGCATGGGCTCTGTGCCAAACACTACCTGTGTACTTTACACTGTGCATGTTATTTAATGCTAAAAGCCACATAAAGTAGGGAAATGGTTCAGCAAACCATGTATAGTTGTGCATGTAGGGTAACTTATTTTCCTCAGAAGAAACAGCTTTTTCTCATGCTCATAAACGTATGGGCCAGTGGTAATCCTGAACACTATTATCCCCATTTCACAGATGAGAAAAGGAAGGCTCAGAAAAGTTAAGGAACTTGCTCCAAATTACCCAGAGCAATGAGAATCTGGTGGTCCACACAGTGGGGGTCAAAAGCTTTCTGTGCTGACTACACCCACAGAAGGCAGATGCAGAGGTCAACAGCAAATGTGTATTTTCCCTCAGACCCCTGGGAAGCTTTAGTACAGGAGCATTTGCTAGGAATTACCAAGAGAAATTTGTAGATACAAAGGATTTTGACTAACAAGGTCATATTTTTACAGAATTTCTGTATAGACTGATGTCCAAACAATACACTTGAGAAAAATGGCCTAATTTCTAAGCAGAGTCTAGCAATTGCTTTTTTTTGTTTTGTTTTGTTTTGAGACAGGGTCTCACTTTGTAGTTCAGGCTGGCTCTGCGCTCACTATGGAGCCCAGGCAAGCCTCGAACTCAGCAATCCTCCTGTCTCTGCCTCCCGAACGCTGCGATTACAGGCGTGAGCCACCAGGCCTGGCACCATGGTATGTGGTATTGCTTGCTGGTGGGTGTGAGTCACCACGCCCAGCACTGTATGTGGTTACCGGGTTTGAACTCAGGACCCTACACTTGCAAGGCAGGAACTGGAACCACTGAGCTAAATCTCTGGCCCTAGCAATTGCATTTTCTTTTCACCTGATGGAAGGGCAACCATACTCCATCCTTTTGGCCTCTTGGTCTTCATATCTGCCTATTTTACCCATGATGAGGCTTTAACTCACTTGTACTATAGTCTTTATGCTTGTTTTTGTAGATAGTATGTAGTTTTGCGGGGTTTTTTGTTTTGTTTTTTGGAGACAGGGTCTCACTATGTAGTTCAGGCTGGCTCTGAGCTCACTATGTAGCCCAGGTAGGCCTCAAACTCACCAGTCCTCCTGCCTCTGCCTCCCCAGTGCTGGGATTACAGGCGTGAGCCACCACGCCCGGCACTGTGATATGTGGTACTGATTGCTGATGGGCGTGAGTCACCATGCCCAGTACTATTGTATGTGATTACCAGGAATCAAACTCAGGACCTTGCACTTGCTAAGCAGGCACTAGAATCATTGAGCTAAATCTCCAGTTGGACAGTTTGTAGTTTTGATTGGCCCACAATAATTGTACATATTTAGGGGCTCCAGGATGATATATGTATAAATGTGAAGTGATAAATTCAGGGTAATTAGCATTTCCTTCTCCTTAAATGTTGGTTATGTCTTTATGTTAGGAAGCTTTCAATGCCTTCATTCTAACTCTTTATAAAATAAATAACAAACTTGTGAACTGCAGTTCTCCTAGCATGCTATACCACAGTAGAACTTAGGTCCCTCCATAATTGTGCTTTGGTACATGTTATCCAGCCTCTCTCTGCTTTCTCTTCCCATTTCTCTTCTTATCCTCTAGCGACAACTACTTAATCTCTCCCTCTATGAAATCAACGATCTTGGTGACTAATGCCACCAATAGTGACCAAAGACTATAAACATTTCTTTCTGAAACATCAACTCTTACCTTGCTTTCTGTTTGATCCTGAGAAACAGAGATTCTCATCATCTCTTTGTAAATGATAGTATCAGCCTCCTTCTAAATTCATCTCCTTGACTCCAGATTCCCCTAATTCACATTTTATGACCAAATCTACCTAGTACTTTTTATTTGTGAAACTACTCTTCCAAAGAACATTAGTTCATCTTGCTGTTGAAGTCCTCATGCACTAGAACTCAATTATACTTCTCAACCTAAACTATTCACCTCCCCCAACACGAATGTCTTATTATTCTAATCTCTCCTATAAATCTGGTATTTTTTTTTTTGAGACAGGGTCTCACTTTGTAGTCCAGGCTGGCCCTGAGCTCACTATGGAGCCCAGGCAAGCCGCCGCGAACTCAGCAATCCTCCTGTCTCTGCCTGCCGAGTGCTGGGATTACAGGCGTGAGCCACCACGTCCGGCACTGTAGTATGCGGTGTTGATTGTTGGTGGGCGTGTCTCCACGCCCAGCATTGTATGTGGTTATCGGGAATCGAACTCAGGACCTTGCGCTTGCGAGGCAGGCGCTGGAACCACTGAGCTAACCTTCCGGACCAAATCTGGTATTTCTTAACCCTAAATACCCTCAACATTTCCTTTCATGACTCTACCATGTAACATGGATTCCTTCTGTGCTACATTTATGTGAACTCTGAATGTATTTTATTCAATACTTTTTAAAGGCTGTGTTGATCTTTACTTTAGATTAATTTTTTTAATATTCAGAATTTGAGGCAAGACTGATTTATGCTCATCTGATAGGTTTAACCAGTATCTGAAACTTTTATCTCCCTTTATACACCATGCTTTCCAACTGAGACCATTCCACCAGGTAAATGACTGTTTAGTTTCTTAAACTTGGAGAAATATTGTGTGCTGTAATTTACTTATAACAGAGATAATCATAAATAGTACTGTATAACATGTTCTGCGTGTGATAGCATTTATTTCATTCTAGAATGAATGAATTATTTATTTGGTAGAAAAAACAAATAAAATATGAAAGGATAACCGATCCTAAGTAACTACCATTTTAGGCACTAAGCCCTTAAGTTTTATCAGAGGAAGAAAGGAAATAATCTAGCAAAATTAAAAACTAAATGAACAGATTGAACTGCAGTACTGCACATGCTACTGTGAACCTGACTGATCTTCCTTAATAATATCTGACAGTTTGATCATGTGTAACCTCTGGTCCCATTCAATCCACTTGGAGCATCAGTCAAAGAAAAAACAGGGCAAAGATGAGTAATACACACATCACCGTTCTGAAAAAAAGCAAGACTATGGAGGCAGTAGAAAGTGCAGTGGTTGCCAAGGATTAAGAGGGAGAGAAGGATGAGTAGGCAGACCACAGGGGACTTTTTGGCCGTGAAACTACTCCATATGATGATATAACTACAGACAACAGGGCTGGGGATTTAGCTTAGTGGCACAGCACCTGCCTGGCAAGCGTAAGGTCCTGAGTTTGATCCCTAATACCCCCTAAAAAAAACAATAGACAATGCCAGCCAGTGTACACTTACCCAAATCCAGAAAATGCACAACTAGTGTAATCTGTGGTCTGTAAGCACTGATGTGTCAACATGGGACTAACAGTAGTGACAAAGGCACCGTTCTGGTAGGTGATATTGATAAAGCATAAGTGAGGGCAGGGTATATGCGAAACCTCTGTACTTTCTCCTCAAATCTGCTGTGAACCTCAAACTGCTTTAAGAATAAAGACTTAAGAAAAAACATATGAACATTGCAACTCCTTGACATAATTCACATTTAAAAGCTGCCACTATTGCCGGGCGTGGTGGCTCACGCCTATAATTCCAGCACTCGGGAGGCAGAGGCAGGAGGATTGCTGAGTTCAAGGACTGCCTGTGCTCCATAGTGAGCTCAGGGCCAGCCTGAACTACAAAGCGAGACCCTGTCTCAAAAAAAAAAAAAAAAAACCAAAAAAAAAGCTGCCACTATGGTAATATATGAAATGCTTATACACTTTGCATGTATATGTAATATTTAGCAAAAAGGAAATGGTATGTATGCATGGATTATGAGTTCAATGAAATATTTAATTATAATTGATAAGCTAAGGAGGCTGAAAAGTACATGTTCATTACAATTATAATAACTCTCATTATAATTGGCAGAGCTTTTTAGAACATATTACATGTTTCCATACATGTTTGCTTTCACATGTGCACTTGAAAGCACAGCTGGAGAACAGTGGCCACACTCACCTTCCCATCCGGGAACTCCACGTAGCCTTCTATATCCGTGATGGCTGTTTTGCCAAACCGTCCTAGTGATCCCTGCAGTTTGAGGCCTGTGAATGTAAAAGCCATTTCCCAGAACCTAAAAACAAACAAGAAACAGATCAAATGTACCTCAAATACATTATTTATTTTTCTTTTACTCTGGCTTAAACATTTATGTAGTTCGTAATCATAGATGACTTCACTCATTTGTTGATTTATATGTGGTAAGTATCTACCTGTCAGGCAAAGCTCTAGGAAATATAAATTCAGCAACTAAATAAACAAAAATCTGTCTGGCTTTATGAATCTAATATTTTGTGTTTTGCTGCTCCATGTAGTAGCCACCAGCTACAAATTACTATTTAAATTTAGATTTAAAGTAATTAACACAGATGAAGTTAAGAGTTCATTATTTCAATCAGTTTAGCCAATTTCAAGTGGCAGGAACTATATGTAGTTGGTAACTCTTGTATGAGGCAACACAGAACATTTCCAGTCTGTTCTACTGAACAGTATCTTTTAGAAAATATGAAGGTTTTCCAAAAAATTCTAATGTATCAGCCATGTGACGTTGAGCAATTTTCTCAATCACATTGTACCTTGGTTTTGTTGTTGTTGGTGGTGTTCTTGTTGTTGTTGTTGTTTTTGAGACAGGGTCTCGCTTTGTAGTCCAGGCTGACCCTGAGCTCACTATGTAGCCCAGGCAAGCCTCGAACTCAGCAATCCTTCCTGCCTCTGCCTCCCGAGTGCTGGGACTACAGGAAGTGAGCCACCACACCCGGCTGTACCTTGGTTTTCTTATCCAAAATATGAAAATAGTAGTAACATTTCCCTCATAAAATTCTTGAAAAACTTCACACCTAGCCGTCAAAAAATGTTAGCTAAAACTAACATTTTCTTAAACAGTAGCCTAAGCAGGGCTGGAGATTTAGCTCAATGGTTCTGGCACCTGCCTAGAAAGCACAGGATCGCTGGTTTGAACCCCAGAAATCACATACAACAATACAGGGCATGGTGACTCACGCCCACCAGCAATCAGTACCACACACCACAATGCCAGGTGTAGTAGCTCATGCCTGTAATTCCAGCACTCGGGAGGCAGAGACAGGAGGATTGCTGAGTTCCAGGCTTGCCTGGGCTACATAGTGAGCTCAGGGCCAGCCTGAACTACAAAGTGAGACCCTGTCTCAAAAAAACAAAAACAAAACAAATAAAATAAAATAAAACAATAGCCTAAACAAATGAATACTTAAAATAATGGGGATTATGTAGGAAAAAGGAGCCTGGTTTATCCGACTAGAAAGAACATAGACAATGGAAGGTGTGAACAGGCTGGAACACAAACCCAGAGCCCAATGACCTTCCTTCTCCATGGCTGCAGGTCCCTGATGATGTGCGTCCTTGCATTCTGTGTTTCTTTCATAACACTTTGCATGTGAATTAATCAGTCATTGTCTATAGTTTGCCAAAGAAATACTACATAGAAAATATTCACTTTACTAAACGATATGACAACATGAGGAACAGCTATTGAAAAACTTAAAATCTCTTTTAGGAGACGAAGACATAAAAAAACAGGCTAAATTTTAAAACTGCTCTTTTTTTAAATTTATACTGTCTTTGGAAGTAAAATCTCACTTTCTAATTAGTCTTTTTGAAAACACATTTTTAAATTATGCTAATTTAACAACGGCAAAAATGTCTCTGGGTTTTAGATCTTCTTCAGAAATAAACTGTGCCAGATGTGGTACATACCTGTAATCCTAGCACTCTAGGAGGCTGAAACAGGAGGATCCCAAGTTTAAATCCAACCTGGACAACTTAGTGAGTCTCTGTCTCAAATTTTTTAAAAAATACAGACTGGATAGATAGCTACAGCTCAATGTGAAAGCCCTGGATTCAATCCTCAGTACTGGGGGGGGGGGGAATACTTTTGCAGCTTCTACCAGCACTTCTATTTGTCAGTTCACATACTTAATGTGGCCTGATCCCGAAGTAATAAGTTGCTCTTCATCTTCAGGATTGAAAGTAACTTTAAAAACTTCCTGTGTGAAAGCTTTTGTCCGCAGCATGGGTTGCTCATCTTTCCAATTCCAGATAGTCAGTGTGTAATCGGGGTGGCTACCAATAGAGGCCAACAAGGTACCAGTGTAGTTAAAGTCCACATAAGTATAGGCTTTCTCAGTCCCATCTGCAAGGATTAACAGAAGTCTAATGAATGAGGGCAAAATTTATTTCACTGTCAGAAGTACAAGAAAGGGAGAGAGAGACAGAGACAGAAAGAGGAATTCATGTAAGAATGACAAGAATTCCATGCTTCTTTAGAAATTCCAAAATCTTTCTGCCCCCTTGGCTTTAGAATAGATTACATGATATAAAGGGGAAAAGCAAAGAAGTCATAATCTCATTTTACATGAGAAAAACCACTTTGTGGTTTTTATATTTTATACTTTATCTTGTGAAGGAAAAGAAACATGAAAGCATATTAGATAAGTTGTGAAAAGTCCATCTGTAATATAAAATTTATTATGGAAAAACTCCCTAGCCAAAACTATATAAAAAATAGAACTATAAGATAATGATGATAGTTAATTTTGCATGTCATCTTGGCTAAACAGTAACTTAGCTAAATAATAATCTAGATGGGGCCAGGGGTTTAGCTTGGTGGTGCAGCACTTGCCTCACAAGTGTGAAGTCCTGAGTTAGATACCTGGTACCAATCATCATCATCATCATCATCTAGATGTTGCTGGGAAGGCATCTTGCACATGTGCCTAACATCTAGTCAGGTGACTTTAAGAGGTTATTCTGGATGATGTAAGGGGGCCTCACCCCATCAGCTGGAAGGTCCTTCACGTAAAACTGAGGGTTCCATAAAGAAGAAATTTTGCCCTAAGCCCACACCCTTAACTTTCTCCCTAGAATTTCCAGCCTGCATCCCTGACTTACAAATTTTGAACTTACCAGTCTCCAAAATTATATAAGCCAATTCTATTGAATAAGTCTCTTTTCCATCTCTTACTAGTTTTGTTTCTCAGTATAATCTTGCATATTCCCCAAATGTTGTTAGGCTTGAACATGGCATATTTAAAGACTATCAGACTCACCTCGGAGGATTCTGTAGGGCCTCAAAGAAGGGTATTCATAGATGATAATTTTTGGAAAGCTTCCCTTTTCAGCTATTGTGAAGTACTTTTTATGTGGATCAACCTAAAAAAAATGGAATCTCACTAAAATATTAAAGGGAAGATCTCTAAACAGTCTTACTAATGTACTTAGTGGTGAGTATTTTATAATTGGATCTATTCCAACAGAAAGCTCAACAAATAGGCATCTGAGAAACATTTGGTAGTGGACATGATTTGACGTGAAAACCAGAAGAAAGTAAAGCTTTAAGGTTTATTTTCTTTCATACAGTCATTTCTAACTCTAAGATGATTTAAATTGCCTTAATAGAAGCTGAAATAGTGGCTCTCAATTTTTACAGCATCATAATGATTGGAAAGGCTTATTGAAAAACAGATTCTAAGCCCTAACCTTATAGTTTCTGATTTAGTAGATCAAGGCTGGAACTTTACATTTCTAAGAAATTAATGCTGATGTTAAAGCTGCTGGCCTGGGAATTATACTTGAGAACTCCTAAGTTGGATGAATTGTTGGCCCTGTGTATAAACTAACCTAAATTCTGCATAGAATATTCATGGAATTTATTTGTCTTGGCCCACTTTCTGCTACTATAACAAAATGCTTAAGACTGAATAACTTATAATGAACAGAAGTTTATTTGGCTACAGTTCTTGAGGCTAGGAAACCCAAGATTAAGAGACCATAACCAACAAGAGCCTTTTTGTTGTATCCTCTCATAAGGGAAAGTGGAAGGGCAAGCAAGTGAAAGCAAGAAAGCAAGAGGAAGCCAAACTCACTATTGTAGTAGCCCACTCTCATTATAACTAACCTACTCCCTCCATAATGATTTTAGTCCACTCATGACCTCATTCTACCTTATTAGGCTCCATCTCCCAACACTGTTGTATTAGGAATTATGTTTCCAATGCGTAAACTGTGGAAAACACGTTCAAACATTAGCAGTATGGAATTCATATTTCCAGGGTAGATTATATGTTGATTTAAAAAATTATCTTGAACAAACATCACAAATGACTATACTTAATAGAGATGAGAAAGATATGAAATTTCTAAGCCAGACACAGAGGAAAATATAACAAATATGCCCTCACAGAATAATGTATGTTAGCATTTTAAAGAATAGCCCACTAAACTGAATAGAATAACATGCACATTTCTGTTATTTTTATTCACTGGTAAGCCGATTCTCCAAGAAGAATAAATAGCAAAAAAAAAAAAGTAGAAGTAAAAGTAGGTTGTTACAAGTGTAAGCTATTTAAAGTACATATTATACTTAGAAAATTCTACCTTTAGTTACTGTTTTGCAACTCCTGATTACATATCTAAGTAAAAATAAGGCTTTCAAACCAGATTGTAAATCCTGGCACTCAAAATAATATTGTAGCTCTTTCTTTCTCCCATCCTTGGGGCTGTAAGACCTGTGATAGGCTGATCTCCGATTGGCAAGCTGCCTTTTACTGCTCCATGCAAGTGAATGCCCATCTCTTCAGTTGGAAACAGGCTTGGGTTTAGAGGCTAGACACTCAGTGAGACAAGGTAACCGTGCATATAGCTAATATTTATGAGCACCTTCTATGTGCCTAAGTTTTATGTGCATTATTCCTTTAAATTCTACATCAACACTTTGGGCACAGTTACCATTGTCTTTTCTACTCTACTGAAGACAAAGCTGAGGTACAGAGTAATTTTCAGAGTCGAGGCTACAGTGTGGCATGAGGCAGGATTCAGCTGGATGGTGAATCCAATTAAGTTACAGACTGGACAAATAATTGGACCCTTTGGAGGCTGATTTTGAAGCTCTCCTTAAAAGTGAATCTAGACTAGAATGGATCTAGAGTGTCCTTTAGGACTAATATAACTGTACTCCTAGCTGCACCTGTTACTGTCCTAGGTACCAAGGAAGAACCAAATGAGACTAAGAAGTAGTAAAGCCCAAGGAGGATGGGGATATGGATTAAGACTACACCTGCCTACGGAGGGTTAGCTCAGTGGTTCCAGTGCCTGCCTCGCAAGTGCAAGGTCCTGAGTTCGATCCCCAGTAACCACATACAATGCTGGGTGTGGAGACTCACGCCCACCAGCAATCAATACCGCATACCACAGTGCCAGGTGTGGTGGCTCATGCCTGTAATCCCAGCACTCGGGAGGCAGAGACAGGTGGATTGCTGAGTTTGAGGCTTGCCTGGGCTACAGTGAGCTCAGAGCCAGCCTGAGCTACAAAGCGAGACCCTGTCTCAAAAAAAAAAACAAAACTACACCTGCCTAGATCGCCATTTATGAAGAAATACTGTATAAGATATGTGGTGACAGATACCGCAATGGAAAGGAAGGTATATCCTTTACCATTTTAGGTCTTGTCTACAGTAAATGAAAAACTTTCTGACCCTCACAGTGAAAGCTGCTGTGAGGTTGAGTTTTGGTGTTTTGTTTTTAGGGGAAATCTGGGGGCAGGAGGTCACTAACTTGACATTCAACATGTAAATGCTGTCTTCTCTGGGAGATATTTTATATGTCCGAAACGCATTTCTCACAGATTTCTTGCAAAAGTATTCCTCATCCTCCACTGGACAACTGGCGCAGAGAGGCCAAGGTGTTGTGCTTGGTAGAGAAAAGCTTCCTGCACTGTACAGAGAGGCCTCCGTCACTGTCCAGGCAACAGCTCCAGGGCGTAGTGATAAAACCCCTTGTGGACATTAAACTGTTCAACATCCAGGTGGATATGGAGTAGGGTTGGCATGCTTAGCCTCACTGTACTACTGTTTTCATCATACATATTTTATAACAAAATAGAAAAAGACAGTGAATGAGAAAGAACTGCACAACTGTGGGCAGGTCATTGAGTCATTAAAACCCCAGTTTGTTGTCTATAAAGTAGGATGATAATAGTAATACTAAGTATGATCTATTGTATTAAGGCAATGCCAGTGCAGGCAGTGGTTAGAGTAACTGAACAGCAGTGCCTTGGATGGTGGCTGTGCACCGTACATGATTCCATAAGACTGTGCATGGTATTGGCACCTAACAATTGGGTGCTTGGACCACAGAATACAGAAGATGGGCTTTTTCCCTGTAACTTCAAGCATACCCCAATGGCACCAATTCCTTCACTGCTGCTACTTCGCAGGTAGATTTGTTCCTTGGTTTTAAAATCCAGAAGGACCAGCTGATTCCCAGCAATGTACATTACAGTGCTGCTGTCTAGAAGTTGTAGATTGGCTCGCTTTCTGCAGTCATAACCAAAAGAATGTCTGAGGGGAAGTTGTTAAGGAAAAGAATTGAAACAAAATAACCATTTTAGGAATGGGGAAAGTGATGAAATAAATATATTTTAAAATCCATATTCTTGAAGATTCAAAGTTGAAGTAGTTGAATTTTATCTTAAAACTTGGCTTTTTTTCTAGGTATTACTATCACAATTTTATTTTTAAGTTAACTGAAAGTCCTCATGCACTGATTCAGTTACGCTTTTAATTATTCAAAAAATTCTAGAGGCACAATTTTTTGCAATAACAATGTTAAACCAATAAAACTAAGTCACTTTGTATAAAATGGAATAACAATCTATAGTCTTCATTATCTTTGTAATCATAATGCCTGTTAAATTTTTTGACTGATTATATGATAATATTATATAAACCTTTTCCCTGACACTGAAAAAAAGATGTTTAAAATTCTCACATTTGTGAAATCCTAACACACCGTTTAAAAATGTAACGACTGGGGCCGGAAGGTTAGCTCAGTGGTTCCAGCGCCTGCCTCGCAAGCGCAAGGACCTGAGTTCGATCCCCGGTAACCACATAGAATGCTGGGTGTGGAGACACGCCCACCAGCAATCAATACCGCATACCACAGTGCCAGGTGTGGTGACTCACGCCTGTAATCCCAGCACTCAGGAGGCAGAGACAGGAGGATTG
>PVIC010013101.1:0-32883 GCA_004025085.1 Thryonomys swinderianus
GTAGAAAACAGTGGTCTTAATTTCTTGTGTATCCTTTAGGTGTAACTATTTGTGGTGAAAGCCAGAGAGTGGACATGAGTTTCAGGCTTTGCAAGTTCAGTGTTCAGCTTACAGGCTTGGTGATCTGATGCCCAGGGTCTGAAGCAGAGGTGGGGACATAGCGCACAGCTGGGAGCCCTTTGCTGGCCTGTGTCTCTCACTTACACCCCTTATCTGGCATTCACTTCAGATCCTTGCCCCTTATGAGTGGGTGACATTGGAAAGTTTTCTTAATCTTCTGTGCCTGCATTTTTTCCTTATAAAATGACTTAATGTTAAGGATTGTGATGACTAAATTAAATCATCTAGTGTTTAGCATAGTAAACTCAATACATAGCAGATGTTATTAAAACATATAATTATTTTTGTCTATAGAACAGTCCAGATTGCATAGACACCCAAACCATAGTTATTTTCTCTAGAATCAGTAATACATAAATTACATCTTTGGTTACATAACTCTTTATCCCCTTATTGATTATCCTTATCGAAATAATGTATTGTAAGTAAAAGTATGGTGTTGTAGATTATGAACAACTTTATGGCTTTTATGTGAAATTTTCACTTTATTCTCTAAAAGGATTATATAATTGTTGGCATGCTCTGTGGCCAGATTTGATATAAACAACCATATAACTTCCTGCTCTAACTACACAGCAGGTGTGTTAGCGAGAATATAAACAACCATCTAACCACTCTCAGACCTTCTAAGAAGTTGCCCAGCGGACTCTGTTCTGGTGCAAACAACTCTATTGCAGCTCCTCATTTTTGGGCCCCATCTTTGGAATGACTTCTCTAACCTGTGTTTCGGAGCTTGATGTTAAATTCTCCTGTTTTGCCTACATCCTATTTACTGCTAAGACTGTGTCCTGCCGTCCTCCGACCACATGCACCCGCATGCCTTCTCTGGTCTTTTTCATCATATTATCATACCCTTCTCTAAAGCCTCGTAATACCTAACCTAAAACTTCTTACATGGTCTTTCTGCCAGTCATATTTTACCCCTCTAGGTCACTCTCTAGTACCAGTAGGTATCTTTTTAAAGCCCAGGTCTGATCAAATTCTGAATTTAATATTTACCATGGCATTTCTCTTCTCAGTGACTCAAGTAACCATCTGGTTGACTCAATCATACTTCACAGAATTGCTAGTGAACTCTAGTGAGAAAGACTCTTGGATCAGTCCGTTTTTACTAACATACTCAGATGATAGCACTGTACCTAAAGAAAGTTTTGCAGAAATGATCACCATTACTTGAGTGTTCATCGTGTATCAAGAGCTGTTTTGAACATTTTGTATGGATTAGCTCATTTAAGGCTCCTAATTGCCCTCTTAGATAAGCACTATCTTCATGTCTCCTTTTCAGATAAAGTAAGACATGAGGTCAGAACTTGCCGAAGTCTACAGCTGGTGTCCAGTAGTGCTGGGCTTAAGAAAGATTCCCACTGACACTAGAGTCTGACCCAGGAAGTGTACTTACCAGCAGCTGCCTGAGCACTCATTCATTCCTTGATAGTAATTGCTCTGCAGCAACTGTGCGAGGCATCGTTTTCTCTACCATGACTTCCTCCTCTAACTACACAGTAGGCGTCATGCAGATAGCAGAGTTCAGCATGTGTGGCTCTCAGGGCCCCCAGGCCCTGTGAAGAGTGGATCACATCTCCAGTCCAGCAGTGAACTCTGCCAGATAGCGTTTCAGTATCAGTTATGGTATAATAGGGAGTCTGTGCCAATAGCCTATTATTTACCTCCTTTGAAAATGTATAATAGTTATACCATTTAACTACCCAGTATTTTTTCTTTAACTTCTTCAGATTTTATAATAAAGCAGATTTTTTAAAAAAATCTATATTTAATAAAATATGCACTAAGTAATTGCCTACATTTAGGCTGCTAAATTGTCTCATATATAGTAGATGGTATGATTTGATGTAAAGATGTAATTAGCTTTGCATGGATCTTCTCTATAAGTATGCTGCATCACAAACCGATGTGCTGTGACACTTGGGTGTCTGTATCCACGGTCCACAGGAGGAGGTCGGTCCGTGTACTTTGGAGCGTAGGACTTCCGGTTTTCTGTTCTGGGCAAGTCCTTAAGAACAAGAGCACTTAATGCCGAGCATATTCTCATTACTTCATGAACACAATCAGCTTTGTTCTTCACAGAAGCACTATCATTCATACTATTTCTGGATAAAAAGTTAAAAAGCCAGAGAAAATAGGTAATTTTTTCAAAACCACATGACACAGGAAGTGGTGAAATCAGAATGAATCCCTGACGTTTGGTTCTAGGGCTTTTACTGTTAACCTTTGTGTAACAGCTGAATTCTGTTAAGTCCTTGAGCCTCAATTCAAGCACAGAAATGTCAAAATACTTACCTCTTCATTGAGGTCCATCTAGCAGCAGGCAAACTGGTCCATAACAATAGTTAGGAAATTCTGAGATAAACCAACTGATGTAGCTAGTAGCTTCCATTGAAGTGTCTCAGACAAAAAACCTGTTTTGTAACAAAATGGGGGCTGTAAATACAGTTTCAGATTTAGTTGGAACCAACATTTGTCTGTTACTTCAAGTGAGCAGGAAGTCAGTTATTTGGCTTGGTGGAAAATTTCTCACGAGGCTTATCAGAAAGCCAGACCACTTACATTCCCACTTGGAAATAAAACCGCCTTGCACCTATTTTGTGAACAGAGCTGAGGGGAACTTGGCAGCACATGAACCCCTCAAGTTATCCCCAGTGCACCCACCTTCCCTGAGGAGTGAGTGTGTGATTATGGCGTGTATAGCATGTGCTCCTTTCCCTTCCTGCACTGGTGTAAGTGGCACCCGGTGTTCCCAGAGGGGGTCCCAGGGCAGGGGCTGAGGACAGTTTTACAGGCGCTGCTGGGCCGGAGAGGCCACTCAAGTGTGATTAGCTTGAGAAGGTAACTCAAGTTTTCACTGACCATTTTATGAAAATTTGAAAGCCAGTAGGTTTCTAAATCCCCATTTTCTAATATTTTTTGCATCCCTGCTTCCAAACATTTTTACTTTTCTGACATAGTATTTAGGTGAATGATAAAGTAAAAATAAAAGACTACCTGTGACGTTAAGACATTTCTGATGGCATGATTGTCCAATTTTTGAATAACTTCCAAGTCTGTACTAATTGAGGAGTTGGATAGGATGAAGAGTAGAAGGTATGAATGTTAGGGAAGCCCAGACTTAACCTTATTTCACTGCTCGTTTGTTAATCTTGGGTGGGTTAGTTTTGTTGAGGTATGGATTCTTTATCCATAGAATATTTCTCAGAAAAATTATTGCATGAATTAGAGAAAATATATGCAAATAACATACATTAACAAAACAAAATAAGTCAGTAGCACCCACTGTTATTTGCTCTCTTCCCCACCTCTTTTAACCTTGGTCCCCTTCTACCAAATGCTGTAAATAAAAATTTTTCCATTAAATGAGTGTAGTCTCACTAACTACAGTTTGAATAATATACTTTCCTGATTGAATTTGAATCCCAGCATCAAACTCAGTTCGTTCAGCTGACAGAAAATGACTGACCCCATAATAAATGCTCAGAAAATTGCTGTGGATTGAAAGGTTTATTGATTTGAAGTCCCCAAGCAGCTGGATTTCAGAATGAGTGCAGAGAAAGTACAGAGTGGAAATAGCCTCGGAGTGGCCTTCTGGACTGAGTTATTTATTTCACATAATGTCCCACTTAAACTTGCCTCCGCAGTAGACTCTAGGACATTCATTCTCGGAGTTAACCTGATGCAGTGCCATGGGGCAATGCCATCCCTTTCTTTAGACCTTTCACCTTTGTAGAACTCTGTGACTCAGTGACCTTACTTAAAGCAGTCATAGAAAGGGGGAAGGAAAACAAGGACGTGCCCTCTTTCTTTAAAATTAGTAATTACTAGAGAATCTTTTAAAGTACTGTTGTTCTCTCAAAATGGAATTTTTATAAATGAGAGAAAGTAGTTTGTTAATGGACACATGGGATAGATTTAAACCTGAACGTTATCCTACTACTAAGGCATGCACAGAAAGGTGTGTTTAGCCCTAGTTACATAAAGTATTGCTTTTTATGAAGAGTGAAGTTTTCCCTCCTTTATTGTGATGAGTTAGTAAGGTCCATTATCTGTGATCCTAGGACCAAGGTTTTGGGAGTACAGGATAGGGTAAATAAAGAATCTGTGTGGTTTAAACAAACTAAGATATGCAGGGATTGCAGTCTGCTGGCAAACACAGTAGCATTATGGGCTGACAGTCTTTAGAAGGCCTTGTGAATGGTAAGTGAGCATATAATAGGCACAAAACAAACTCATGATGATGTTCAGCAGTTAAAAGATATTATTAGAACTTTTTCCTAAGAGTTTCCCAAAAGAAAATTTACATTTTTGAGACTGTACTCCTCCAAGGAGAAGTCTTATTTCTATCAGACAATTGATCTTTTTTTAAAGCAATCTCTGAATAATAATGTTTAATGCAGTATAAGTAATTGTCATTACCAACATTATACTTTGTAATTAGAAAAATTTTTCCAAATACAGTGATACACAGGGCTAGCCTGAGAGGGAGAGATGACTCCTCCATATATTAAATAGAGAAAACAGAAGTACAGCATATTAAAGCAACGAGTTAAGAGACAAACAAAGAAACATGCAGAATTAGAAACTGGCAGAGCTCAAATTGCAGTGGAGTCTGTTGCCTTCTTTCCTACATCACCAAGGGTATATGGAAATCCCACAGTGCATAGTGTGTTACTCAGGACTATCCAGACAAACGGAGCCAACATTATGTTGGAGATACGTAGGAATACACGTACACAGACATACACACTCATAAGGGAAGGTAGATTTATTTTAGGATAAGACTTATGATTGTAGAGATTTGGCATGTCTGAAGTCTGATGAGTAATATGGCAGGTTGGAGATGCAGGGACGTGCTGCTGAAGTCTAATGGCCGTCTACTGGCAGAATTCTTCCTGACCAGAAGGAATGGCCAAGCATTGGTCTTTCAACAGATTGGAAGAGACTCATGGAGGCTGACCTGATATTTCCAAATCCATTGATGTAATTTAACTTTATTCAAAATATAACTTCAACTGGGTGTGGTGGCACACGCCTATAATCCCATCACTCGGGAGGCAGAGGCAGGAGGATTGCTGAGTTTGAGGCTTGCCTGGGTTACATAGTGAGCTCAGGGCCAGCCTGAACTACAAAATGAGACCCTGTCTCAAAAAAACAAACAAAAAACCACAACTTCACAAAATAACATTTGACCAGATATGTTGGTACCCTGGTGTACCCAGATGACACATACTTAATATTCGGAAGTATTTCAAGCCCAAATGGATGCAGTTAGTTCAATCAAGGAAACCATTAACAAAGTCAGTGATGCACTCTTCTACTGATTTCATGTTCCGAGTGTTTCTGTTGAACGTTACTAGCTTTGGCCTCTCTCTTACATGCTTCACACTATGTCAAGTCACCGGGAACTTAATATTCTTTATTTGCACATTTCTTACCTGACCTAGCATGGCAAATGAAGCATAATAATTAACTCAAATGTAACTCAAGTCTTGGAAGAATCTCTAGAAATAGGAAAGAATAAAGAAAAATAGCATAAAGTTTTTGCTTCCCACATCTACCTGCTGTTTGCCACACAGTGACGAAATAGACATTATCTTAGCCTTAGAGTTGAAAAAACAAATGGGTCAGAGGTGGGAAGTAATAGGTCCAGGATCACAAAATCAGAGTGGAGTATAGTTGGGGCTCCCACACATTTCACTTTGGTTACATTTTTATTTTTGTACATGTTCCAAAGGCCCTGTATTTCCAAAGAAGCAGGCTGGCAGCTTTCTGGACCATTTATCTTGCTGTGGTCCTTCATTCCTCTGTGAGCATATGCTCAAACTAAATTTTCATTGGGAGCTGCACTGCATTGCTCCAGAACTTTTATTCCAATGGGATAATTTACAACCACAGACTTGACGGAATACAGAATGAGCTCTAGTCTTTGTTAAACTATACTGTAAGTTAGGCACCATTTTTTATTTGACACAATCCGATCTGTAATAAGACCTTTGATTATATATGCTTAAAAAGCAATATTTCATTAATCAGGAAATCACATCTAGAAATTCAGATGTAACATGCTATAAATTAAAACTCATGGAAATTAAAGCCCAGGTTTTTTAACCTTGGCTGTCTGTTGACTTGTTGGTAGAGTGGCAGCAGATAAAGGAGACTGTGTACTTGTTAGCCAGTCTCTTTTTCCTCTTGCTGCCAGAAATGAGGTTTTATTTGAGTATCTGTCCTCTACCCTGTAGAGTATCTGTTCTCTACCCTTTTGAAGAAGGATGTATTTATTCCAGCTATAGGACACAATAAAGTTGGTCTAACTCAGTCATGATATTTCCAATCTTTTTGCCATTGATTGGTTTAGACCCAGCTCTAAATGATCTGAAAAGACCAGTTTATTCATCTCTAAGACGAGATACAGAAAAAACACTGCCATTTTCTGGCAGATGGAAAAATGGAAGCTTCGTGGTTCCTTAGCAGTCTCTGAGACACTGACTAGAGTCACCAGCTGTTAGATCTGATCTTTTAGGTCATGTTAAAGTGGTATTTGTAGTTCCTTATTAAACATTTGATTTTAGAATATAGTTAGATGTATATACAATTCTGAAGATAATGAAGAAATTCCTGTATACTCCATGTCTGCTGTCTTCTTTACTAGCTTGCATGGATGTGATCAAGCTGTCCCAATTAAAGAATCAGTACTGATACTTAGTTATTCTTAACTAAAGTCTACACTTTATTCTGGGTTTCTTAACTTTTACCTAAAATTGATTTTTAAATTGTTGGTATCATTAATTCCAAACACCTTTGTTTGGTATTATACTCGTTTGCTAGGGATGTCACAACAAGTTATCAATGACTGTGTACTTGGAACAGACAGAAACTTACTCTGTAGATGTTCTGGAGATCAGCCCTTTGGAATCCATGTGTCAGTAGGTTGTCTCCTCATGGAGGCTCTGAGGAGCAATTTGTCCTATGTCTGTCCCAGCTCTCTGAAGTGGGTATCTGTACCCCAAGGCCCAGGAAACCCTCAGCAGCCCTTGGCTTATATAATATGTCATTCCAGTCTTCCTATGGCTTTCCTCATAGGAGTTTCTATGTTTTTTTCCACTTTCTGTTCTCTTCCATAGAAGCTAATGATTTGCTTCAGGACACACCCCTAGTCCAACAAGATCTTACCTAAGATCCAAAGATCTTATTTCCAAATAGGCCACATTCACAGGTGTCACAGGGTAGGACTTAAACATGGATTAAGAGGCCACTAGTGAGTGCAGTACAGATATAGAGCTGAAGCTGTAGAATTCAGATAAATAAGAGATAGCTATCATCAGGAAGTTTTATTGCAAATAATGTGACATACAGTACTTATGCTTTACAGCTCTTTTCATGACATAATTCCTAATATAATTCATATTAATTATGCACCATTAGTGGGATAACATTCTGATGGATTTTTTTATATATTATGTCCTCTTTTTGACTAATATTTAATTCTGAAGACTAATGAAAACATTACATACTTTTTTAAAAAGTTAAACTTCTTGTTTCATTGCTTGCTTTGTAAATCCTAGGGGATAGCTATTTGGAATCTGAGAGCTCAAGATCATTTTGGTAATAATTCTTTAATAGTCTTTAGTTTTCTTATTTTCGTATAATGTAAATTTAGTATGTATTTCTTGAAAAGCCAGAATGTAGATGACAAAGAAGGGGACATCAGAATCTGCTGTAGTTGCTTTGCTTAGGCCTTTTTATCCCTTCATTCTCATTAGTTCTTTGATACCATTGTAATATTAAAAATCATTCCATTTTCATTCCTAAAAATTCAGTTACAAAATGAATAATTTTTTCAATACATGAAAATTCAAATACAAGATTTATGAGCTCTTTTATTTTTCATCTCAAGCTTTTAAATACTATCTATAAGAGGTGTTTAGTCTTCTAGGGTCTGGAGAAAAGAGTTGTATATTTAGAGCTTTTCAAAAGGCAAATCATAACTTCTTTGTTGTTGTTTCTGAGACTACACAGGTGGACATGAGACTTTCAGATTTGAAATCTAAAAACTGCCAAACTCTAAAATATTATGCAGCCCACTAATTTTATTCTATCTGGTCTCGTCATTACAGATTGGATTCTGGCCCACAGAGCCGGATACCACCATCATACTTTTGCTTCTCAAAACAAAATCATTTTTCATTTTAAATAAATGTCAGTAAAAATAATGTGATGTTTTTATTGGCCTTTTAAAGAATTTACAGCTTGTAAAGATCTTGATGTAATCATCTGCATTGTTGAGAGGCAGATAAATTGTAGAAGTCCTTTGTTAAGATTCAAAATGTGGAACCAGCAAAACATTTATTCACTAACACCCTAACTTGATTTAGTGATTTGGTTTATTGGATTAACTTCAGTAGAGAAGTGGACCCCCAAGAGAATATTCGTGAACTATAGATTTTGGTTTTGATGAAGTACTATAATGTTTTGGCATCATTTTCTGCTGTTGTATGAGCTTTCCTTAATTATTTGTAAGTAGATCCAAAGATATCCACGTGTTTATCACAATCCCCTGGGTTTGCTTGCATTAGGTTATAGCTGTTAACATGTGTTAGAGTGATTCTAAGGCACTTTCTGCCACATTAGGATTTATGAGATAGATAATGCAAAAGAAAAAAGTCAACTGAGTGAAAGTTCACCTACTAACTACTAGCAACATTACATCACGTGCATAAAGCATGATGAATAAAGTTCACATACATGTAACAAAATATTTAAAATCACTCATTGTGTAACAGCAATCTGGCTTTGACACAGTGGCAGCCCACCAAGCATCAGTGATTAGCTCAGGTCGCAGATAAGTGATTATCTTCTCGGCTTCAGGAGGGTGATTATTCCCATTGAATTGGACAGTACTAATGAAGATATAGAACATATCCAACAGTCTACTGAGAAATTGCTGGGTGCAAGACATTTGACTATTTGCCATAGAGTGTCAAATTTAATGAGGTCTCTTTAGAAGCATTTAGGTCACTTGGGATACACACTCTGTGTATACTGCTGATCACAATGCAAATAAGTGGATAAGAGCTATGCAGAGTTGTTTTGATTATACAGAGACAGTTTCTAGCTCAGAATCTGCAAGATACATGGGACCATTGGATTTAGGGCTTAAAAAATGGAAAGTAGTATGGCAGATCAAGATGAGGGAAAGATATGGTATGAAACACATACAAGGAAGGAATGAGTTTTTATTTATTGATTTACAATGAAATCTACTTTGAAGGGGGCTGGGGATTTAGCTCAAGTGGTACCATGCCAACCTTGGATGCACAAGGGCCCAAGTTTGATCTCCCATACCGTTAAAAAAAAAAATCTACTTTGAGTACAGTCTAGGACCACTGTAGGGCTCAGTGAGAATTATGGCTGGGGAAAAAAAGTATGCCATGTATAGGGAAGGACTCAAATGGTGGATCAAAGAGTTAAATATTCTCTAAAAGTTTTAAATAATTTTTTTTGTTTTTGTTTTTTTGAGACAGGGTCTGGTTTTGTAGCTCAGGCTGGCTCTGAGCTCACTATGTAGTCCAGGCAAGCCTCGAACTCAGCAATCCTCCTGTCTCTGCCTCCCGAGTGCTGGGATTACAGGCGTGAGCCACCATGCCCGGCATTGTGGTATGTGGTATTGATTGCTGGTGGGCGTGAGTCTCCACGCTCAGCATTGTATGTGGTTACCGGGGATCGAATTTAGGACCTTGAGCTTGCGAGGCAGGCACTGGAACCACTGAACTAACCCTCCGGCCCTTAAATAATATTTTAAAGGTTTAAATAATATTCTCTAGAAGTTTTTCAACTGCAAAGTCACTTTTTAGTGACTAAGAATGTTACCACTCTTTACACCAAATACAATGTGAATTTAATTTTTTCCACAGTTCTGGGGAAGACAGCTGGGTTCACAGTCATCCCTTGATGTGCAGTTCACACACAGGATCACCAGTAAGATTAGTGTAGCATTCATTTTTATTAAAATTGTTTTTAACAGTATAAGAACCATTTATATATAGTGCTCAAACCCATCTAAGTTTTAAATTATTTTTTTTTTTGAGACAGGGTCTCGCTTTGTAGTTCAGGCTGGCCCTGAGCTCACTATGTAGCCCAGGCAAGCCTCGAACTCAGTAATCCTCCCATCTCTGCCTCCCAAGTGCTGGGATTATAGGCATGAGCTACCATGCCTGGCTATAAGTTTTAAATTCTTAAATTTGTGAAAAGCTCAAGACACACTCCATGTCTAATTTTGTGATATATTCATGGTAAGTAGACCCCATGCAAGTGGACTGTGACCTACTATGTTATCTTACAGAGTCTCTTGGCTATAATATGAGTCAGAGGGGTCGGTATAGAACAAGCTTGAACAACATCCAGCAAAAATGTCATATATTTGATTAGTGCTATTTTTAGAGTATATTTTCCTTTTACTGTTGGAAAGTAAATTTCAAGAAATGCAGATTTTCAAACAGTTCTTTCCTTTCAGTTTTAAAACACATTTGGGCTCATGATAATTCATGCTGGCTGCACATCCACGCTTAGACTGCTGCCGTTGGGCTTTATTAGCTTTTGGAGAAAGAAATAATTTTCTGTTTTTTGTCTGTAGAAGACAAATAGACATTGCTTAATAAGATGAAGTGACTACCAATAGGTGGTATCATGGTGAGAATTTTCTTTTGCATGAAACCCGCACTGTCTTTCTAGATGGAAGGATGATTTGTGTTCGAATGTCCCTCTGAATTAGGTGAGATTTTGAATGTACTTATGAGTATTTTTGGAAGACAGGAACAAGTCATCATCATCATCTGTAAGATTCAACTAACTTGTATTTATTTCAGATTTGTTACTTTCTTCTCTTTTACAATCCACTCATTTTTTGTCAAAAATGATCTAATATCAAATGAAAATTAGAAGTGTTGTTAGACCTAACAGAGCCATCCAGATATTCTTAGAAGCATGTTTTTGCAGTTTGATTTTTCTTCCCTCTATATTTTGTTCCACACTTTCATTTTCTCCTTTGGTTAACTGCCTCGTCTTTTTTTCCTTCTGGATTTCTCAAGGTAGTTTTGGCTTGTTCAGTTGGAATAAAAAATCATTTGACTGAATAACTCTTCCTGAAGGAAATGGCCTGGACGCTAAGTTAATTTTGTCTTTGTTCCATTGACAAACATTTTTAAAAAATGTTAAAAAACTGTGTCAAGGTTGGATGTGCTTACTAAGTGAACTTAAGATATTATTCATTCCCAGTCAAAGGATTTCCCTGCCAGGTGTCTGGTTTGAAAATCATTCAGTGTATCAGGTCAACAAAGATTATCAAAAACTTCTTTAAAATATGACAGAATAATTCTGTTAGAGGATTGGTAGTAGATTATCTTTACCTAAACTCCAGTATTCAAAATCAGTTGCCAGGAATGGCAGATATTCTTCTTTCCCTTTATTGAGTTTATTGGTATATTTTGGGAACACATTATGATCACATTCCTAGTTGAGAATTTCTCCCTGTACATGATATATCTTGATTCTTATTTTTCCCATTACCTATCATACATTTTGAACCTCACTTACACCTTCAGTTTCTCACACTAGAAAAACAAAATGGTACTTGCACATCTGTGTTCTATTTATTTCTCTTATGAGTATGGCCTCAATGTGCAACCATTTAGCTATAAATGTCTCTTAATGTATCATTCTTTATGGCTGAGTAATACTCCATTTTATATTATTTTAAAAACACATCTTCTTTGTCCAGTCTCTAATTGATGGGCTTTTGTGGTGTTTGAGCTGCTATAAACATAGGTGTGTATATATCACTGTCGTATGATGCTTTTCATTCTTCCATTATTATACCCAGCAGGGAAATAGCAGGGTAATATGGGACCTCTGATCCTATTTTTTTTTTTTTTTTTAGGAATCTCCACACTAATTTCCACAGTGTTTGCACCAGTCAGCATTCCCACTAACAGTGGAGGAGACTTCCTTTCTCCCCACAGCCCCACCAGGATTTATTGCTGGTTGATTTCTTGATAGCAACTGTTCTAGAAGTGAGGTGGAATCTCAGTGTTGTTTTTATCTGCACCTCTCAAATGATTCACGATGTTGAACATTTTTTCCTTTGTTTCTTTGCTGATTTTATTTCCTTGTCTAAAAAAATGTCTGTTCTTTTCAGATACCCACTTTTGAACTGGGTCTTTAACTTGAGGGGAGGATGGTAATTGTTTTTTTTTTTTTTGAGACAGGGTCTCGCTTTGTAGTTCAGGCTGGCCCTGAGCTCACTATGTAGCCCGGGCAAGCCTCAAACTCAGCAATCCTCCTGTCTCTGCCTCCTGAGTGCTGGGATGACAGGCGTGAGCCACTACGCCCAGCACTGTGGTATGTGGTACAGATTGCTGGTTGATTGTTGGTGGGCGTGAGTCACCACACCCAGCATTGTATGTGGTTACCAGGATCGAACTCAGACCTTGCGCTTGCGAGGCAGGCGCTGGAACCACTGAGCTAAATCTCCGGCCCAGGATGGTAAGTTTTTAAAGTTCTTTATTATTCTAGATAATAGACCTTTGGCTGAGGAACAGCTGGTAAAATTTTTTTCCAGGTGGTAGATTGTCATTTCACTCTGTTGGTGGTTTCTCTTGCTGTGCAGAAGCTTTTTAATAAGATGAGATCCCAGTTGCTGATTCTTCCTGCTAGTCCCATTGGCATAGGGAAGGGCTTTATGAACAGTAGGTATTGACTCTTCTTCCTAACCTGTGCCATCAAGTTCCTGAAGAAGTTTGTGTGCTAACCCTTCTCCGATACGAGTCCTGGGAGTTTTCTGCACTGTTGGCAACTATTCCAAGGGGACATACTTTACAGTTTTGAGCAAGTTTTTCTCTTGGTTTTGACATACATTTTTCCTCCAAAGCAAAGTACTGACATGAGTGGTAGAATGTTTTCCCCAGGTAGAGTGGTAGTTATGCAATGAATTTTTAGCAGCATGCAAAGATTTGGGGTTTATGCTTCTTTTTTGAGTTGTTTTTTTCCTTTATTGCTTGAAAATGAGAGGTTCAAAGAAACAGATTTTAATTGTCCCCATTTCTAATCTCGAAGTTTGAGTCCTTCAGAGTTCTTACTGGCTGTCTACATACAGTGACATTGGCAAGATTGGGTTTAATTTGAGGGTGATAACCTCAGCTTTTAACTGCTTAGGTTTTTCACATCTAAATTTATCCAGCTAATTTTTTTCAATAGCCTGTAAACCTTAGTGATTATTTGCAAGCATGTAGCTCCAAAGGACTTGATATTTGCTAATGTTTTTTTATTCCTTTTCTCTTCTCACTCATTTCTTTATGCCTTCAACCTAAGAAACTTTTTAAGATCTCTGTCCTTGGGCATCTTCTGTTTTAGCCATCACCTCTGCTTCAGCCCTGGCCCTCATATTCCAAAGTGCCAGAGACCATGGGCATCCCCTTAGATCTCCAAGCCTATGACAACATCTTCTGTCCCCAGTAACGTTTGTACCCTCATCTAAAACTGTCTGCTGCACTAGTTCACTGGCTGTTGGGAAGCGGCCGTGGTGCCTAACCAGACTGCCAGCTAGTGCAGGTAAGCTCAGTTCAAACTCGCATGACCCAAAACATGCTAAAATTTCATGCTATCACAGTCAAAATATATTGCCACATTGAGATTTTAGCATAAATTTTTTTCAGCTTCAAATTAAGTAGATATTTAATTGATTACAACAGGCTGGACATTTGCCTGGTAATGGAGATATGGAAGTGAATAAGACATGTAAGAATTCTGAACTCAGAGGTAAACTGTTCTATTTATGATCCACCTAAATACCTTTAAAGTCAGAACTTGTTTCTGCTCTATGTTACCATGTATATTTAACTTCACAAAATATTAAGCTTTGTAGTATGAATGGGAAAGAAATAGATTGTAAAAATAAAGAAAAAGATTTGACCTTGATCTAACCTTGTCTTTATTACAGTTTTTAGAATGTTGCTTATAGCCAGTTCACTTAGCCAGATAGTATGATAATTTTACCTTCTGATTATTTAAATCTGAGTCACTTTTATATATTTGAGTTGATTAATTAGGCACAATATTAGAAAATGATCCAATGTGTTAATCTTTATATTCTTATCTCTAATAATAAAGTTTTACTATATAAAATAAAAAGATTAAATGAGGTTATTAATCTATCTTAACTTTTTATATATTTTTAAAAATCTTTATTGGTACATTGTGTACATTTTTGTTATGTATGCAGAGAAAGGGAGAGGAAAGAAAAAAATCTAAAACTGCAAAGAAAAGAGGACAGACTAATAGTAATGCTACTACCAGAAGTAAACAGAGATAACAGTAAGGCCTAAAAGCATCTTATAGATATATGTACTAATATTATGACCATTTTTAGATGAAGAGGTTAATGATTAAAAGAATTGAGTAATGTACACAACAGGGTCCAATGGTTAAGTGGCATGGATGCTATTTGATCTTATCTACTTAACTTTGAAAGCTTGTTTTAACTAGTGCAAATAGTAGCTCTTATTAAGTATGATTGTGCATGATTTTTGTATATTTGTTTCTTTTTATTTTACAATGGTCCAATAAATGCTGAGGATTCTTGTCCACTGTTTATATAGAATAATGTGTAGAAATGACATGATGTATGTATGGAACTGGCATTTTACAAGGTTCCTTCCAGAATTACTTTCCACGATTTTTCATTATACAAAGGAAAAAAAAAAACTGTTAAAATTGACCTAAAATATTCCATCTGTCAGCTTCAACACTGAACATCATTTTACTACTCTTGTTTTATCTGTGGTGGTATTTTTTGTTTGCTATAATATGTTAAAGAAAATCTTGATAATTCATCATTTCATAGGCATTTCAGTGTTTATCTTGAGTAGGTAAAACTGAACCATGCAGAGATTTCCCATCTTTTTCTTGCAGTGTAGTTGTTGAGGAAATAGGATACTTTTTCCTCAAAAGTTTTCCATGACCTAATTCAAAAATCAAGCCTGAGTGTTGTTGTTTAATCTGTTTCTTCACCCCTATTTGTGTTCACCCATGTTTGACAGCTAGATCCAAAGGCTTGCAGGCATCTGTATTCAGTTTCTAGGGACAAGAATGTTTCTGCCAGTGGCACTGTTGACCCTGTCAGGAGGGTGTGATCTGTTTCCTCCGTTCTTTGTGACGATGAGATCGGTCACTACAATCGGTCTTTGTCTTTTACTCTTTATCCTTCCCCCTTCTTTTCTTCCTGGCCAGAAGTTGGTAACGCATTGTTTCATATGTTATGGTTTCTACTAATGTTGATTTTTGAAAATACACTGGTCTTCGAACACTGCCTTAGTAAAATGCTTGTCTTTTTTCATTGCTATTGAGGAAAGCCATTTCTTGTGTTTTAAATAATTAGATTAGTAATATATAATTTTTTACATAGAACATTTTAAAGAGGGAGCATTTATAAAATGTCCTGATTTAATATAAAACATTTATTATGCACTGTCTTAATTACAGCACATTGTCAGTGATTAACTATTATAAGACTGTTGAATACATTCAATATCTAAAAAATACGTTAGAAGTGAAGTAAAAAACATACCTTTCTATGCCTGATATTTTGATAAATTAATTTTCTGTATAAAGCATCTCAAACTGATACATTAATTTTTTTATTAAATCCTTCATAAGAAATACCTGTTCTTATTGAACCTACTTGAATTCAACATTATGCAAAGATACAAACTAAGCATAAAATTAATTAAAATTCTATCATAAATATATTGAAATAGTTGCTGTTTATTTCCAAATAAAACATAAGCACTGACATGTCATCTTTGTTCTCAGAACACATCAACAACTTTTCTTTTAACTTAAAGTTTCCCATGAATACTTTTAGAATTTTTGAGCCATAATTTCAACTCTAATTTAACAAAACTAAAATTATTATGGAGTGTTTGCTCTAAGCAATACTGATAAGCAAGTCAGGAGCCTTTGAGTGTTGCTTTGAGGGACTGTTTTCTTAAATTAGCTTGTGTATTTTATGCCCTCTAATATAAATTTCTTAGAACATTTCAACTGTAAGCTTGTGCACAGGCAGATTGAGGCTTGAAGTGACTCACCCAGCTTCCTTTTTCTAAATCAGCCATCTTGACCCCATCAGAGACAGGAGCTAAAGCCTAGGCTGCCCTCACTTTGTGTGTGGTCCCTGCACTAAACTATTTCGACTTTGAGGTAAGGAATACTCTTTCTCACCTCTCAACCTTCCCACCAATCTTCACATAATTCACTTCCACTCATTGGCTGAGCAGTTTGGGCGCTATCACACAGACAGGCTGAGTGACTTCAGTAGTAGCCATTTCTCACAGGTCCCAGGGCCTGGAAAGTCTGGGACTTAGGTTCCACCAGTGCAGCATCTTTTGATGGCTTATCTCCTGATTGCGGGGGCCACAGCCTCCTGTGCCCCAGATCAGGAAGAGAAGAAGCGAGCTCTTTGGTCTCTTTTTGTGAAGATATAAAATCATACAAGACTTCTCGTAACTTTTCAAAAGTCCTACTACAGAAAAACCAATGTACTGGAGATGCGGGTTACGACATAGGAGTTCTGGGATTCCATGAACATCGACTCAGCGGCCCTCAGGCTTTGGGTTTTGCATCCAGCATGGATTTCCAGTGAGTGGGAGACAGCTCCACAGCCAGGCCTGGACGGAGATGAGGGCCCTGTGGGGTGTTCAGCAAGCCCTCGGCTACCACCTGCCCGCCCTGCGGTGTCCTCCCCTGGGCGAGCCCCGTGCCAGTGTTTATTCCAAATGTTAGATAGTGGCGCATCATGGCGCTCTCAGCTCGCGCACACGGCCAGCATGACGGGAGCATCTGATCTGAAGCACCCACTGCTTAACTTCAGTGAACGTGTATTTCTGAATGTTGAGAAAAACAACATGTTCCTGGATTTGACAGAAGAAGGGACTGTGGCAAATTCCAGTTGCTTGAGATTCTTGCTAATTATTTCTTAACGCTCCTATTGACGCATGGGAAGAATATAGAAAATAATTATTCCAGAAATATTTCTTCCTAATGTTATCTTACAGCATAAATGGCAAGAAATTCACAATTTAGAGAAAGGAATAATGAAAGACAATTATGAATTTTCACTGAAAGCCCAGAAAACTATGAGAATAATTACCTGACATATAACCGTGAAAAGGTAATTGTCACCATAATGTTCCCTAACTTTGAAAACATTAATACTGTGTCTAGTAGCTGTTTTTATAAAGCTATGCACATTTTATTTCATATTAAGATATGTATGTAGCTATATCATACACATATACAAAGTCTTCATTGGAAAATTTTATTGGTTTACAATGTCACCGTATTTGATAATCATCTCTGTGCCTGAAGTGTCACCTGGGATACCACTATAAAATGAATGAATATCATAAAGAATGATAAAATATTTATAGCTAAATAGATGCACATTGAGGCCATACTCATAAGTGAAATAAATAGGACACAGATGTATAAATACCATTTCTCTAAGTGTGAGAAGTTGAAGGTTTAAATGAGGTTCAGGATGTAGGATGGGTATTGTGAAATAGGAAGGAAGTGTCCAAAAGGAAGGGAGAACTGCATGTGGACAGGGGGAAGTAAAGAAGGGAAAGGAAAAATGTGAAAAAAAGAGAAAGAAACAAAGCTCATGTGTATACGGAGTTGGAGGGTTGAAGGAAAGGCAGGGGGATGGGACAGATGTGTAAATATATCTTTTCTTTGGTATGAGAAACTGAAGGTGTAAATGAATTCTAGAATGCATGGTAGATGTTGTGAAATAGTAAATATTCAAAAGGAAATGGGGTTTATGGGTAATGAGGGAAAGAAAAAATATTTGACAGTAAGAAAAGTAAAGCTTGTACATATAGGGGCGGGAAGGTTGTAGGGTGGAATGAGAATTAAGTCAAGGCATATACTGGTACAAGTTCTCAATGTTGAGTGTAATAGTGATGTGTATATATAATGTATCAATAAAGATTCAAATTTTAAAAAATTTAAAAAGATGTACAAATTGTGAATGAGGAATGTGATCATAATATATTCCTAAAAGGTATCCATAAACTCAATTTTTAAAAAATAAATAAATGTGATTGATACTGATCCTCTCCTCAGACATTATTGTAAAAACAAATACCAGGAAGCATAATAATAAACTGTTTGTTAGTTATGGTAAACAATTTCCAAGTCCAGGTGTGAAACATTTCAAGCAGTACTGAGTGGAAGGTTGAAGTAATTGATAACTGGCTTTTACTCTTAGGGATGTCACTAAAATGTAGTGTAAATCAGCTGGGGTGTGTTTGCTTTTACCTATTAACACAGCCAACAGATAAAACTCTCATCTGTCCAGGCCTCTGTGATGTGTTGATCCAACACCAATTTGGACATGTTCTTTTGTGAGGGAAGGAACAGGAACAAATTAAAATCACCCTTCAGCAGTTTCCATTACCTTCATTCATGATCTCTTTCCTGGGACTGATTAGTCACTTTGGCTGTCCTATTAACTTCCATGTGACTTGAGGGACACAGAAATTTAACAACTTGTGTAATTTGTCTTATTTCCAACGTGCAGCTAATCTACTTATGGCAGTAATGTGTGGAATTGCTAATAGCATCAGGCAATTCTAATTACTTGACTGACTAGAAACAATTTTCCACAAATTTGAAGGGTACACATGAATTATATAACCTTTCCCAGCCTAACATAGGTGTCTCCATAACCAGTCCCCCAGACATGACAGAGCTAGCTGAAATATAGGGGATGTTTATGTATTTATAAGATCCCTGGGTAATTTTTCCAGTTTTGGCCTAAATGCATGGAATAGAGCAGTCAGACTGAAATTAAATATACCGAGCTAAAGATTCATGTAACTATTCTTCATGCTTTAAAAACATCACTAGACTTTGTCACCAAATATCTCTTAAAAGAATGTATGCATATTTTTTTCTAGCAAACACTCTTCGTCTTCTCTTTTGCCACTAGCATCTATGTGGGCTGAAAATTAATTTCTGCTTTTCCCAGCCCCCCCTTGCTGTGATGTCAGCCTTGTAACACGAGTTCCAGGCATGAAAACTTGAGCAGAGCACTTTTGAGAGGGTCTCAGTTCTTCTGAAACTGCCTCGCCTGGTGCGAGGAGCAGAATCTGCCTGCTAGCACTGTGTCCTCTGTTCTCAGACAGAGGAAGCTCTGGGAGGCTGTCTGCAGACAACCTACTAGAACAGCAGAGACCCTGGAGCTGACACTGCAGAGCTGCTGTGTCCGTTTGTACTTTGAGAATGCAGAAGCCTTTTTAAAGTTTAAGCCACTACAAATGGATTTATTTTAAGCTAAACACATTTTGGAAAAAAAGATGGAACAGTATGGATATTCACATTTCCACATACGCTGGGTGATCAAAGTATATGACAAATGTTTTTAAGAATTTTTTTACAGAAAAAAAAAACTGCCATGAGTCCTTTTCCATATCCTTCCCTTCATTTAAAACATGCCTCACCCCTCTGTCACTCTGAAGCAGTTCTGGAAGTCCTTTTTTGTGAATGTTGTGTGATCAAAAATAAGATGAGTACTGTTGCCAAGAACCATCCAGTGTAAAAGCAGGCTCTTGAAAATATGATGGTTCTGGGTGTGGTGGCTCATGCCTATCATTCCAGCACTCGGGAGGCAGAGGCAGGAGGATTGCTGAGTTCGAGGCTTGCCTGGGCTACATAGTAAACTCAGGGCCAGCCTGAACTATGAAGCAAGACCCTGTCTTACTAAAAACAAAAAACAAAAAACAATGGTGCATCTTCATTCACCTCGCTCACCAGAGCTGGCGCTGGGTGGCCTTGCATCACTGTCGAGATGACTGAAAATGCTTTGGATCAATTCAAGGCTCAGGATTTGTGGACACTTTCAGAAAGTGGCAGGAATGCTGGGATACATGTGCTGGAAGCAAGTGAAAGGAGTTTTCAGGGGATCAATGACAATTTGCCTTTACTGTAATAACTTTAAAATTTGAAGGGCATACACTATCTGGTCAGCCACTCCATGTATACCGCTATGAATAGAGCAAGAAATTTGAAGGAAAACACTCTAAAAAATCAATTTTTAAGATTCAAGTTTATGTTACTGTAAATGAAAATTACTATTTTAACTATGTAATGTAACTGCAGAGGTTTTTAAAGCCCTGAACTGTTCATAACTAAACATACATTGTATTGAGAAGAATCTGAAGTGATCAGGAAACATTCACTTACTAACATCTTAGCACCCATTTCTGTTCCCTCCACATGGAAGGCAAGAATTTTATCTCCCTGGAGGGTCATAAGAGATGAGACTTAATCACCGATTATGTGCCACTCAGGTTCCCATTAATGGTACTGTTGGTTGTAATGAAAAAGACAAGACCAAGTCTAAATTTGATTATCAAACATTCAATGAAAGTTCTCAAGTAAGTATATAAAGACAGTACTGTGTTAGCATTGCACAGAATATAAAAGTATTATGAACACCTGCTTTTAATAAGCTTAGAATATATATTGCATAGATTTAATGTTAACTTCCAATTTGTAAGCAAATAAAATTTAGCATCAACCTTAGCAGGGGAATAAATTTTTATTAGTAAAATCCAAATTCTTTTCATTATAAAGAAACCTAATTTTTGTACTTAAATTTGGAATAAGAGTTAAAGTATTTGTTAGAGTAAAAACTGTTAGCAGGACTATCCTGCATTTAAATACGTAATAGTACCCTCCTAAGCAAATATTTAATCAAGTAAAATACTCTGTGATGTAGTATCCAAGTGCCTTGTGAATTTACTTCCTCAATCTAGTAATCTTCTTCATAAAGTCACTATTATAACATAGACTGATAAAATAAAAGTATTTTTAAACACTTGATGAAGGTGATACAACAGTGGGCTTAATAAGGAAGTAAAAGAGTAACAAAAAGCCCAGATAATCTAAAAATTTTTAAGATATTTCGCTGATGAGTGACCAAGCTTAGCATAAAGATAATGTCAAAAATTTCCACTTTGTTAGATTTTCCAAGAAATGAAATTAGCTGTATTTCAAAGAAAAAGACTGTTTACAGCATGGCAGGAGACAGTGGGGGGAAAAAGAGAGCTGCTCAGGAACTGTTTCACTGTGAGCTGCTGCTTCACACTCAGCTCTTGTGTTTGGAACATAGCGCAGGAAAAGGCAAGGAGCTTGTGTTCCTGAAGGAATTCTCCCGGAACTCCTGCCTAAACTGAATCTACTGAATTTTTCAATGTTCATAGTCAAGGTTATTCACCCTCTTCTGAGAATCATTAAACCCCCATGTTGTCTTTGCATTTTTATTCTACATCTGTTATCATCAAGCTACAGGACAACAAATCAGTTTCTAATCAGTAACATGAGTGGAAATGGTAGTGGTCATTTTCATTAATTAAGGCCTCCCGTGCTTTATACATCTTACAGCTGTGATGATAGGGTGGCTGTGCCAGTGGTGCTGGTAGAATGTGGAGCTCGGTCCATGGCAGCCAGGACCAGAGAGGCTTGCAGCACAAACTGATTCAAATCCAAACAAGGCAGGAAGACTCTTAAGATTAACAGGAAGGAGGGCACTGTGTCTGATTTGCTTTCCCTGGTTATTAGCAGCACATACCACCATTCCTAACAGGTAGTAGTTTATCTCATCACTTATTCATTATTGGATTTCCTCTTTAAGTTCAGAATCCTCTTGGGAGGATTACTTATTAGTACTTATTAGTATAGTTAGTAACATATTAGTAACAAGGATGGTGTATGATGAAAAAACATTATGAGATGAAGATTTTTATACCTATAGTATAAAGGGTCTGTATATGCATGGAGGAAGTGACTTTGGAGGATTTTGCCACCTCTGCCTTGGAATTGGCCAGTTTTGGACTGGCCTTCCCTTTTAACTTTGGGTGTTGGGTATTTTGTCTCATCAACAGGAGAAAAGAGTTAAATCTGGTACCAGAGAAGAAGGGTCATTGCTGGGACGTTACCTGGCCACATGGCTCAAAAGCCTTTGAAACTGACTTTTATAAGGGGAAGAGTTAAGAAGGATTCAGAGATGGGATGCCTTAGGCTATCCTGTGTGAGAGATTCCGGTCAGATCTCAGAAGATTAGTAGAATACAAGCTCAGATTTCTGCTGGGAAGGACAGCACTGGCTGCTGGAATCCAGTTGAGGTGTGTTATGGGTCAACAGAACATTTGTCTGCATTTTTCTTGTGTTCAAGGACTTTAGTGAAAGATTCAGAGCTGCCAGCTGAAGAAACAGAGCAGGTACATCTTAGGCTGTTCTGTATGAGAGATTCTGATCAGAGCTCATAAGACCAGGAAGCCTAGAAAGACCATGCTAGGGAACTTTGTTCTGGGAAGGACTGCAGTGGCTGTTGGACTCCAGATGAGGTGTGTTACGGCTTTAGGCAGAAAGTTTTTCCGCATTTTGTTCCTGTCCAGAGACTTTGCCCAAGACTGTGATTAGGGGCAGTGAACTAATTCATCTTACAGAAGAAATTTCAAAGCAGTTGAATATTGAGGCAGTGGCATGGCTACTGTTGGGAGCTTTTGACCACATCTATGTTGAGAATTAAGAGCAGAGAGTCCAACAGGATGATTTAAAGCACTTTAAGTTTGGCCACAAAGGAAACTGTGGACTGGGAAGGTAGAGCAGAGGAGATATTGCCTGCTGAGAAGGATCAGGAGAATAGAAGACAGCTTGACGGAATCACAGAAAGCAGCAGGACTCCACTGTGCAGTCTCAGAGTAAAGGTGAATGATTTTGCTTTGAGATGAAAGCCCCAGAGCACCATGTGCTACAGTGGCAGCAGTCCAGGCAAGTTATTCTAAAATGGCGGCAGCCGAAAGGGATCCTGGGGATTTGGTTAATAGATGCTGGACCCCTACCACTGAGAGAGACTTCTGCTTTAACTGGCAGTCGACCATGGTATTATCCATGTGATGCTGGCTTTAGGGGGATGCAGAATGCGAGAGCTGTGGAGTCAGGAAGGCTCCACCCAGATTTCAGGAAGGAGGCCTGAAGGGTTAGGACATGTGCTCCTTGGAGGGCAGTGTGTGGAGCTGTGACTGTGAAGCCTGAGGAGCAGTGGAGGCTCCAGAGGTTTGAAAAGCCAGGAGTGCGGCTCTTCTGAAGCAAACTGCCAGGAGGGAGCAGAACTGGACAGAAAGAGAAGCCCTGAAAGTCAAAACCATCAGAGGTGCTGTTCTGGGAACCACCACAGCCCTTTGGAGTTTATCACTTCCACAGATTCCTGGGCAGGCTGGAAGTAGAACTGTGAGATTTCATGTTTGCCCAGTGGATTTCGGACTTGCTTTGGTCCCATTCCTTTGTATCTTCTTGCTTTTAACTTTTGGAATGTTCATGTCTATCTTGTGCCATTGAATGTTCGAAGTGTTTAACTTTTCATTTGTACAGGGGCCTTACAGCCAAGAGTTTTCCGGAAATCTCAGAGGAGACTTGGAATTTGGACTTTTACAAAAACTGAACCTGTTAGGACTTTGGCAGTTCTTAGAAATGGACTAACTGTTTTTCATATAAAAGAATACACATGATAAGTCTTTGGAAAGCCAGGGACAGAATGATATAGATTGGGTCAGATGTCCACCCAGATCCTCAGATGATCATAGGCTTGATCCTAGAGCATGTGGAGCTGGAATTGATTCATGGTGCAGTGCTGGGCCCAAGGGTACTGGGATTAATAATGGATGTGAGTGTCACCACCCTAAGCAGTCTGAATAAGACAAGAGGGAGAAAGACACCATTGAAAGCGCCTTTGTTATTTTTGCTAGTTTATGTGGGCCATGTTGTTTCTGCTTTGTGATGCTCATTTGTTCTCTCTGCCTTGGACTCTGCTGGCAAGGGACTGAAATCTCTACAAACTGTAAACTAAATAAGCTCTTTCCCTTTAAAAGATAAATAGGCCTCAGGATGTAGCTCAGTGGTGCTGCAGTTTGCCTGGCAAGTGCAAGATCCTGAGTTTGATCCCTGGTTCTGCCAAAATCAATCAGTAAACAATAAAGAAAAAATAAAAACCTTAAAAAAGAAAATCCAGAACATCATACTAGTGATATTTTGTGGTACAGCCTATCAGGAAAATATAACTCTCAGATGAAAAGATTGAATCACGATAATTATGAAATCTGACTATGTAAGGTATGCAGATCTCTGGATAATGGTGGTGGATGAAGTGTGTTCCTTAATTAGACCCCACTTCTTTGTGAAACACTGTTCGTTTTTCCAGGTGCCCTGGCTCCAGGCTCTGGGAAGTTCTTTCTCAGCATCCTCCTTTGGCAGGTCTGATGTGAGCAGCGCAGTGCAGTGCTTTCCTTGGGCATCTCCACATTTATGGGCTTCTTCTGGCATGTGAAAGCATTGGGAACAGGCAGGGATTTTAGATACTAACTGCTTTTAGACTTGTAGTTGCTTTAGTGGTATAGTTTTCTGGAAATAAACTTTTGACTTATTTGGTTCTCATTTTGATGTATTTGGTTCCCATCAATTCTGTGTCAACAACTCTACCCACAGTTGTTTTCTGTATGTGGCAGTTTCTCTCGATTTGGTGGCTGCTCCACTGAGATCATCAAACTTAGATGGAGATACTGTCTTTTTAATCACATCTTTGTTACGTGCATACTTCCTAGTACATGTCACTTGCTTTCTCTCAGTAGTTCTTATGTACCATTTTCATTCTTTGTGACTGTAGATGAATACTTTTTTTGCCTTTCTCAGTTTACTAATTATCACAATAGGTGGAAAATTCTGATATTGAGCATCACATAGAAAATAAATTGGATTTCTAACTCATTATTCTCTTTTCATAATTTTGAGATGAGATTTTCTTATCTACATGTGGCTCACATCTCATTATAATTCTTGTCCAGGTGACCTTTCATGAATGTGAACTGCCAGCTCAGCACTGTTTCTTACATTTTAGTGTTTTGAGAAGGTCATGAAAAGATAAAGCCTCTCATCTAAGAACTTGCTGATCACTCATTACATTTGATCAAGTATCTCTGATACAGTCTCAGAACAACTCAAAGGTTTTCTGTAACTAGAAGAGAAGATAATGAACTTTATATATTAATATCCAAAGGTTGGAATCCCTAGGAATTACTGGCTTTTGTTACAGCCCAAGACTTGATGTTATGCTATGGATGAAGAGATTCTAGAAAACTATATAAAAACTCACCTTGAAAAGAAAATGATAAGAAAAGCAATAATGGCTTGTTCATAGTCTCAGGCAAAAGAATAGCACTCTAAGAATATGTTTTTCCCAGTACCTGAAAGATGTTTTCAGTGATACTCTATAATGTATCAGAGACTATACTATTAATAAATTTAGCAAGTGAAAGCTAAAGGTACTAAATATACTCAACAATAAGAGGCTTGCTACACTCTTCAGCCTGACCTCTGTTCCTTCTCAAGGCTGTATCTGAATAGCTCATGATCCTGGGCTTGCTCCTCTGGTCAGGAGCCAATTTGTCTACCCCAGGATGCTTGAAACATCTCTGTATTTCAGTGTCCTGGCTTGCAGTCACTTAGACTTGAAAAGGGAGGATGAGTTTTTAACCTTTAGTTTAACTTTTGATCTTCATGAAGATAAAATGGCAATGGAAAGGGACATTCCTTCAGGAAAACTCTAGCTCCAACCACAGAAATATAAGTTTAGAAAACTTTATATAAGTCAAAATTTGGTTGACATATCAGTATCTTTAGGACTATAGAGTATTTAATGACACTAGGAGACAAGACATCCTTTCAGCAGTCTTCAATGATTTCCCTAGAAATGATTATTTGTTGGCATAGAATAATTATAATTATCTGTTGGCATCGACTGAGAGGAAACTAACATTTCTAACCAAGTTCCACAGACACACACCTCTGCTAGGAGAAACAGTTGGTTTAACTACACAAAACATTTCTCACTCTAAATCAGTTAATTTGACATGCTGAAACACGACCAAGAGCCAAACAAGAGTGACAACTTATATTTGATTCTGTAAATATCTATAGTTGTGTTTCATTGTTTTGGGGGGTTTGTTGTTGTCCTAACAGTAGAAAATAGGTGTAAATTTAAACTTACAACCTTTAGGAAGTAAAAACCTTTAAAAAATAAAAAATATTTTAAATTTTAATATATAAAATGTTAAAATATGTCAAAGCATACAAAAAAAGGTAATAGTAGTATAGTACTGCGGTGAATTCTTAGGAAAAGAGCTACAAAGAAAGCCTGTTGTATGTTTCTCTCCAGTCATGTCATATTCTTGCTCTGCAGAGATAACTATTGCACAGATTTGTCAGATTACATGTGCCTTTATAAGCCAGAAAATTTTTTTTCATTTAAGCTACATAGTTTTTACTTACATTGTCATATAAATATTATAGACTATTATGTGATTTGTTATTTATTTTTGTTAACCATATAGGTGTTATTCTTTTTAGAGTTGTCTGTGTTCATACATGGTTTGCAGGATTCACTTTACCTCACATTAGCTGTGAATAGGTGCTGTGTTAAAAACAAAACATGATTTTTAATCTGATTTTCATCAGTAGTGGTTTAAACTGTTTGCAACCTTTTGTTATTGTTAGTTTGCTTTCCAATACATAATCACCAAGGGCACAACAAATGTCAACTAGTGTCATAAATGTTAACTTTCTTACTCTAGTGGCACTGAACATTTTTTCACATATATTTTAGGGTTTCTTTTATGAGGTGTCTGTTTAGGTTCATTACCTGTTTTTCTGCTAAAAGTTTCATCTCTTCATTTTAGAATTTTTTGTATAATAAATAAACTTTGTCAATAGATAAAAAATTTATTGTTTGTTTTCCAAGAGATTTTTTGGTATTATAAATCATATACAGATTATAAAATCTACAACTGAATGAATTATCATGAAGATAGCATCCTTGTAATTAACATGCTGGTCACAATTGTGCACATTGTATTCACTCTGGACTTCCTTAGAGTTCCAATGCCATGTCACTCCCAGCAGATAGCACAACCCAGGGTATGAATAATACACTCCTTGATGCAAACTCTCTACTAAATACTGTAAACACGTCAAACTTCTTCAACTCTAGCCTTATAGTTTTGAACCAAATCTCTGTCCAACTGAAAAAATTGTCAAAGTATCCCCTGTAATATCCTAAAAAGGTAATAGATTTTTTAGTTAAACTTTGCTTTTTTAGAGTAGTTTTAAGTTCAGAACAAAATTGAATGGCCCCACATACACAGTTTGTCCTTTATTCAAATCCCTTCACAAAACAATACATTTGCTACAACTGATGACTCTTGAATATCGTCATCACTCAAAAGCTAAAGTTTTCATTAGGGCTGATGATGTTCTATTTAAATTATCTCTGGGTTCTAACAAATGCATAACGACATATCTACCATTCTAGCATCAGGCAGAAGAGTTCCACTGTCCTAAGTATTTTTTGTCCTCCACCTTTTCATCCCTGTCTTCTTCCAAATCTCTGACACCTGCTGATCTTTCTACTGTCTCTGAAGTTTTGTCTTCTCCAGAATCATAGAGTATATATAATGCACCCAAACTGATTTTTTTTCACTTGGACTCATTTAAGTTTGTTCCATGTATCATAAGACTTGATACCTCATTTATTCATTGCTGGCTAACATTCTTTTTTCTTAACATGTCATTTATCTTTGTAACTTCCAACTTTTAACATTTATCAATAAAGTTGCTATAAATATTAATATGTGCATTTCCGTGTGGATGTATATTTTAACATATTTGCATAAGCATGAAGGAATGTGATCACATGATTAAGGCATGTTTAATTTTACAAAAACTGCACTGTCTTTCCTGGTGGTGCATCATTTCTCTCTTCTACCAGCAATGAGTGGGCTTCCTGTGGCTCTGGCAGTGCTGGGGAACTTAGGTACACATGCTTGAGCCGGCTCTCTGTTGCCATGGAAAGTGCTAGAAGGCTTGCTACCACTGCACTAGGCCCTTGCTCTACTTTTTACCGAATACACTGTTCACTCCTCCTCATATTGACTTAGTTTTGACTCCCTAATATATTATAATTATAATATACTACTCTAACCCTTATATCTTCAATATATCTTCAACCTCTCTTTGTTCTTCTGAATCACTGATGTTGTTCTTTTGCCCATATAAAATGTACATGAAAGCAAATAATCCAGGGAGAAGTGGTATTATCACTAATTGGTGTATATTTTACTATCAACCTCTAATTCATATTTGTCAGTAGCTGTTTCTGACCTTCCTTTTCATTTCCCCAAAATCTTATTGGTCTCCAACTCTCAGAGACCTTATTTATGGTTTTTGATAAATTAGAGAATATGTAAATGTCATGAAATTTGAAGATAATTACTTCTCACCAAATCTGTAATCATTCTGGCATGTGTATCTGTTCCTCTTCTACATCCCACCTTACATAATTAACTCTGCTGCTTGTGCTTCCAAGCACATTGTCTTGTGCATCATCTATCCTTCATCTGTCCTTCACCATCCATCCATCCATCCATCCATCTGTATTTACTGTATTTCCAACACCTCCATCCTTGTGTCACTTTCTTTCCTCATTTAGCTTCCACAGACATCTCCTTTTAAGAACAAACTTATCCTCTATCATTTTGACTCTTGTTCTTGTACCTACCACATGATAAACTACTGTGGTCAGACTAGAATGACAAAAATCCAAAGTACTGACACCACTAGTGCCGACGAGGATATGGAGCAAAAGGAAGTCACATTCGTTGCTGTCAGAGATGAGTCACCACCATTTAAGACTCTCGCTGTAAAGCTTAAAATAATTGTCTACTTCTTAAAGAATTTAATCATTTTTCCATTTGACTTTCTCTTGATTTGATTACCTTTCCTTTTGACTGTTTTAAATAATCTGCAATTACAAACAACAGGGAAATTAGCACACATTTCTTTAACCTGGATTCATAGGTTACTAATGATGGGTGGCACATTTGGCGTATATGAAGTTATCATATGATGACCTCCTCAGCCTCACATTTCTTATTAAGTAAAACATGACTGTTTTTCACCTTTGTTCTATAACTAATTTTAGTTAACCAGAAAACTAACATTGTGCTTATTATTTTAATATTTTCAGCAAGAAACGGTTTTGAACACCTTCCCAAATACTCACTGCTGATTTTTTTCTATCAGTTGTTTTGTGTAACTCTTTCATCTGTGTGTTTGTAGGATCTAGTTATGAAGATGTTTTATAAGTGTTCCTTTATTTGATATGTAAACTACTTGGTCGTCATGGAGTCACACTGGTCACTTTCTCTTCAGGACTTCTCAACCCCATACTTTAAAAAATACTCCTTTTGGGAGACACGTTTATGCCAAGTCCCTGCACTTCCTGAAACCTCATTATAATATGATCCACACAGTGTGGATTTTTGCCCTTGTCACCCCACTCATATCATTGTTGCCAAGGCCATTAATGGACACGGTGGCCCCAGCTTTCCTAAAACCTGCTTCCCAGGATACCGTTTTGCTCCATGCTGTCTGATGCTCAGTCCTCTGTGCTCCTTTAATTCACATTCCTTCATTGTTGACATCCCTCGAAACGTCACCGTGGGACTCATCTCTCTTCGTTTTATACAAATCCTGACTTCTTTCCACAGTATTCATCTCTGGAGCGATGTTCTTTCCACGGTCTGGGGACAGGGTGGTGGATATGATTACGAGGCATGAGTATGCTGATATCTCACTCTCCCCTCTCCATGAGGCCTTGAACAGGAGGGAAGGTGCCCTTGTGCTTTAACAGCAGGGCTGGTGTCAGAGGCCTCTGGAGGCAGCAGTATTCTCTTCCTTCAGATAATAGCGAGCTCTTCAGACCTCCTCCACCTCTTCCCAAAGCTCTCCTCTCTGTCATTTTGTCTGCTCGACCAAGATGAAGATTTGTCATCAACCTGCCAGGTGTGTTGACAGTCAACTTGTGATGCAGTAGCCAGAGAGTTCTTTTTTTTTTTTTTTTTTTTTTGCGACAGGGTCTCGTTTTGTAGGTCAGGCTGGCCCTGAGCTCACTGTGTAGCCCAGGCAGGCCTCAAACTCAGCAATCCTCCTGTCTCTGCCTCCGAGTGCTGGGATTACAGGCGTGAGCCACCACGCCCGGCACTGTGGTATGTGGTATTGATTGCTGGTGGGCGTGAGTCACCACACCCAGCATTGTATGTGGCTACCGGGGATCGCACTCAGGACCTTGCACTTGCGAGGCAGGTGCCAGAATCACTGAACTAAATCTCCGGCCCCAGAAAGTTCTTTTTGTATCTGATCCTGCCTGTCTTCCCTCAATGTCTCTAAAGGCTTCCTCCACTGACCCGAGGTTAGAATTCAAGACATTTATCATGTCTTACAAGGTTCTTTGATTGATGTCTGTTACCAGTTGAGCTTTTTTGTTTCCCCCTAAATTTTCTCTCTGCACCCACCAGCATGAATGTTTAGATTTTCACATACAATGTGTTCTCTCCAACCCTAGAAACCTGTGCACGTTCCCTTGGCAAGCACCCCCTTGCGTGTGGAGCAGCCACCTTTAGGCATACACACTTCTTCCCCATTTCTCCATGTTTACTCTGTGCTCCCTTCAGACTCTGAGCTGTGCAAGGCTGGGACACAGTTTTCCTTCCAGTAGCACAGTATCTGTGATCTGTAAATAGTAGCTGAATTTATAATTAGCTGAGCACCAACTATTCCCTTATACCATTTAAACTTTTTTTATACTTAATTTCCACATTTTGGATTGCTCTTCTATAATTACATAAAAATTCCATTTTATTTTCCAAGAAGCTGTTTTATGTAAATTTTTCTCCTTTGTACCTTTTAGTACTTAAAACCACTGTTTTCTTTGTCAAGATCTGTTTTTCCTTCTTTGGGTGTCTCACCCTGTTTATGTGGCACTTGCTAGTTACTACGTGAGTAAGTGAGTGTCAGTGCCTCTCCCTTCCCCAGCGAGACTTTAAAACAAGGACTAAATTTATCTTGTTTGTCATCAGAACCTCAGGGAATAGAATGTGTGTGTATCATTTAAAATGTATGATTTTGCTATATAATTTCTAAACATACACTGAAATTTTCCTGATGCCCTAAGAATTAATTAGAACATTTAACTTCTAAGTAATTGAAAGATTTGTTCTTTTTATTACTTTATGTTACTGCTTTTTCAGTTTTGTGCAATGAAATTACAGAAATTGTGCATTACAAAGTTTTCTTTGTGAAAACTTGTAGGGTTTTTTTCTGTGGGATGATAGAATCTCAGAACTTTTTAATCTTCCACAATTATAGTTTCTAGAATATATAACATTTGAAATGCAGATAATTAAATCAACGGTAAGATGGTAGTCAGATCTTATTCTTCATTTATTTTTTGTTTAATGGTCTAGAAAGTGTTTTTAAAATGAGTTCAACCTTCCATTCTTACTCTCTTAATTTTATTATCTTTGTATATTTGATGTTAATATAGTATCGTTACATAGATTTTTGGTTATAGACTATACTTGATTTAAAATTAGATTTTATATCTGTCTAGTGTAGTTCTATGCTTTAAGATTATATATATTCATATATATAAAACAGTATATTTTCATCTATTTTTATGTTGATCTGGAAAACTTCAGGCAGTAAATTACATAACTTATTACATGGACTACAAGATCTTTAAGGTATATATATATATTTTTTTAATCTATGCCTCCATGTAGTCTAACTATTCCACTAGAGTTTTCATCTATGTATTGAATCCTGAAAAGACCTTTTATTTCTGCAAAGCATCCTTAGACATAACTAGTTTCTGGTTCTATTTAAACTGTATCTTTTGGTTTGCGTTGTCTTCTGGATGATTAAGGGAGGATCATTCTATGGGAACCTACGACTTCCATTATATTCTTGTGCTTCTGTATCTGTAGAATCCAAATTACCTTTTCTTTATTTGCTTTCTGTTTGTAGAGCCACAATTTCCATGACTGCCCTTCTTAGGGAACTTTGAAAGTTTCATAGTACAGCCACTGACATCTCATCTTCTGAGCACATGGGATCTTATGTTTTTCAAGGTTAAGGATAATAACAGATCCACTTGTTTTAACAATATCAAAAACTCAGCTGCAGATTGAAGCAAATATGAAAGAAATCTCTGCAGATAAAAGCATGAGTGAAAATCAAAAAATTATCTAACACTCAAGGGTGTAAAATTAATGTTTGCTTTAAGCATAGTGGATGAGATTAGTCCTTAATTGCTAAATAACTAAAAAGAAAAGAATGATATTACAACTGGTTTTAATAATACCTATTGAAACACTAGTTGTTTTGGTGCATTGAATTCAACAGGTTAAAGTATTCATAACAATCTAACATAGGTAACAATTTTAAAACCAGAAGTTAGAGGAAATGCCATGAATGGTATCACCAGACAAGCAACATCACAATTTTTTTTTTTACAGGGTCTCGCTTTGTAGTTTAGGCTGGCCCTGAGCTCTCTGTGTAACCTAGACAAGCCTCAAACTCAGCATTCCTCCTGCCTCTGCCTCCCAAGTGCTGGGATTATAGGTGTAAGGGACCACGCCTGGCATTGTTGTATGTGGTTTCCAGGGATCGAACCAGGGACCTTGTGCTTGCTAGGTAGGCATCAGAACCACAGCTAAATCTCTGGCCCAACATCACAATTTTTTTTGTATA
>PVIC010013102.1:0-38593 GCA_004025085.1 Thryonomys swinderianus
GGGGATCGAACTCAGGACCTTGTGCTTGCGAGGCAGGCACCGGAACCACTGAGCTAATCCTCTGGCCCCCACAATTTAAAATTTTAAAAGAGTATTAGGTTAACTCCTGAAAAGATACACTAATAAGCACAATGTATCATTTCTATGATACTCTTGCCCAAAATACAAAATCTGAACTTAGTGCAAGATCCTGAGTACAATACCCGATACCAAAAAAATAAAACAATAAAATAAAATATTGTATTAAAAAATAAATAAATACCACACTGTTTTTCTGGTACGAGAAACTAAAAGGTGAATAAGGGCCAAGATGTATAACAGATATTGGGGGAAAAAAGAGATATTGGGAAATAGGGAGAAATTGTTCAAATGAAAAAGGAAACAAGGGAAAGGGGAGGAGAAAGGAAGGACTAGGAAAAAAATGGAAACAAATCTCTTGTAAATAAAGAGGGGAAGAACAGCTAGAGGGAGGAGAAGGGAATAAAAAAAAAGCAAGATATATTATGTACAGGTACAAATCCCTATGATGGAAGTTAACATTACATATATGCAAATGTACCAATTAAAAAAAATAAAAGAAAAAACAAAACAATTACTGTAAGTAACTAAGATCTGAAAACAGGTAATGAACAAAAGGGAACTCTTACTTATTTTCCAATTGTTTTGTAAAGCTGAAATTATTTCAAAATGAAAGTTAAATTTACTCTGTAACTAAGTATCAATTATTGAATGTAAGTGAAGTAAATCTTACACAAGGTAATACAATGTCAGTGAATTTACATTGCAGAAATGTAATACAATGTCAACTGACATTAAATATTTAAAGAAAAAAAACAATGAGGGCCGGAGGGTTAGCTCAGCGGTTCCGGTGCCTGCCTTGCAAGCGCAAGGACCTGAGTTCAATCCCCGGTAACCACATATAATGCTGGGCGTGGTGGCTCACGCCTGTAATCCTGTAATCCCAGCACTCGGGAGGCAGAGACAGGAGGATTGCTGAGTTCGCGGCGGCTTGCCTGGGCACCATAGTGAGCTCAGGGCCAGCCTGAACTACAAAGTGAGACCCTGTCTCCAAAAAGAAAAAAAAAAAAAACAACGAAATTAGTATGAAAGATCTGGGGCCAGATCTGGGGCCAAAACCAGGGCCAAGATGTTATGGTTTAATTGATTAAAAAAAACAAACAAGGGGACCAGAGATTTAGCTCAGTGGTTCTGGCGCCTGCCTCGCAAGCGCAAGGTCCCTAGTTCAATCCCTGGTAACCATATACAATGCTGGGCATAGTGACTCACACCCACCAGCAATCAATACCACAGTGCTGGGCGTGGTGGATCACAAAAGTAATCGCAGCACTCGGGAGGCAGAGGCAGGAGGATTGCTGAGTTCGAGGCTTGCCTGGGCTATATAGTAAGCTCAGGGCCAGCCTGAACTACAAAGTGAGACCCTGTCTAAAAAAAAAGAACTGATGAAATTATACCACAAAAACCAAGCTGGCATTTCAACATTTCACCTGAAGACTGACTGGTTATCATGAACCTAGATGTGCTTCTAACCTTTTTCCTAAGGGCTGGGGTCATCTCTGCAAAACCATACATAGAGCCCTGGGTTCAATCTCCAGCACTAAAAATACACATTATAAAATGTTTGCTGAGAGCTGGAGATTTAGCTCAGTGGTTCCAGCGCCTGCCTACCAAGTGCAAGGTCCCTGGTTCGATCCCTGTAACCACATACAATACTGGGCGTGAGCCACCACACCCACTGGCAATCAGTGCCACATATCACAAATGCTGGGCTTGGTGGCTCATGCCTGTCATTCTAGCACTCGGGAGGCAGAGGCAAAAGGATTGCTGAGTTCCAGGCTTGCCTGGGCTACATAGTGAGCTCAGGGCCAGCCTGAACTACAAAGCGAGACCCAGTCTCAAAAAAAAAAAAAAAAAGTTTGCTGAAAGAATCAGGTGAAGGCTGGTCGTGGTGGCTCATGCCTGTAATCCCAGCACTTGGGAGACAGAGGCAGGAGAACTGCTGTGAGTTTAGGCCAGCCGGGCTACATAGTATTTCTGGGCCAGCCTGAACTACAAAGTGAGACCCTGTCTAAAAAAAAAAAAAAAATCAGGTAAACAGGATGACCTACGACACATAACAAATTAATGTTTTAAATTAGCTTGTAAATTAAACTATGATTTTAAAAGTTAACTCTAAAAAACACCTACTCATATTAAAATAATGAAATTACTAATGCCGGACGTGGTGGCTCACGCCTGTAATCCCAGCACTCGGGAGGCAGAGACAGGAGGATTGCTGAGTTCGCGGCGGCTTGCCTGGGCACCATAGTGAGCTCAGGGCCAGCATAAACTACAAAGCGAGACCCTGTCTCAAAAAGCAAAAAAAAAAAAAAAAAATGAAATTACTATGACAGATATCTCTACACAAAACATATAAACATAAATATCCTTTCAAAAATTACTATAGAAAATAAAAAAATAAGTTGTCCTACTGCATGGGAGGATGACTATAAAAACAACAGAGCCAGAAGAAAGGATTCTGAATGTAAAATCAATGTGGTTCAGGATCTCACTTTATCTTTATCCTAAAAGAAAAACTTAAATTTCCTCATAAACCTACAATGACTCATCTTAAGAATTTAAACCTACAATGACTGATAAGAATTCCTCCAGGGCCAGAGGGTTAGCTCAGTGGTTCCGGCGCCTGCCTCCCAAGCGCAAGGTCCTGAGTTCGATCCCCGGTAACCACATATAATGCTGGGTGTGGTGACTCATGCCCACCAGACATCAATACCACATACCACAATGCTGGATGTGGTGGCTCACGCCTGTCATCCCAGCACTCGGGAGGCAGAGACAGGCGGATTGCTGAGTTCCAGGCTTGCCTGGGCACCATAGTGAGCTCAGGGCCAGCCTGAACTACAAAGTGAGACCCTGTCTCAAAAAAAAAAAAAAAAAAAAGTTAAAAAAAAAAATTCCTCCAAACTACTGAGTTGTGGTCAGACGATAAACTGAGCTAGCACAACAAAACCTAAAAGTGTACATAAACAGGCGCACAAGTCCACAGAAGGGCCTGTAAACTTACACTATCAGCCAATGTCTATGAAACTGTTATGTGAATGCTCTGAAATAGTAATTCCACTTCAGAAGTACTCAGCACATATGCACAAGAACATCACTATAATTAATAAGATCTGAAATAATATAAATGTCTGTCAATAAAGTCCTGGCTAAGCAAATGTTGGCAATCAGCAGATGGAATATGATATAGCCATGAACGAATAAGGTAGAATAAAATAGCCTATATAAATGGGCTAAAATGGAACAGTCACCAAGAGGAATTACTAAGTGGAAAGACACAGACGTTCAGAAGACTAAAAATGCTTTCTCACCATTTGTACTTAAAAAGTGGAATAAAAGCCAGGCACAGTGATACATGCCTGTAATCTGAGCATTCTGGGAGGTGAGGCAGAGGGATCACGAATTCATGTCTGAACTACTTAGAGATAGTACTCTACTTAGAGTAAGACCTTGTCTCAAAATAAAAAATAAAAAAGGACTGGGGATGGAGCTCACTTGGAAGGACCTGGATTCAATCCTGTATACGGTAAGGGGTGGGGGGAGCAGATAGATTTGTTTCCAGGATGTTCGCATTTATGCTGGAAATAATAATACACAAGACACTGGCAACAATGCTGGCCCTTCTTATGCTTTCAAGTCTTACTTTCTCGTAGCCATACACATACATCCTTTTCATGTTAATAAAGCTAGCTAAGAAAGTTTTATAAATTACCCATGCATAAACTGAGCTAGCTCAGGCGCACTTCTTTTTTATTGCTGCAACCAGTAACTATGACCCCACTTTAAGATGTTAGGTTTCCTCACCCTCCACCGCCATGTCTTACAAGTAGTACAGCTAACTCAGAAATTCTAAAAGGTATCCAGATTTAAACCTGAATTATTTTCCACTGGATACAATTTTCTTGGATAAATCCGCATGAAAATAAGTTAGATTAAGTGACGTCTACTTTGAGACCAAATCTTCATTTCACCATATAAAAAACTCTGGAGTCAATAACAGACAAACAATGTGAGGAATCAAGGACACTAACTCCACGTGTGAATGGGTCGTACCTCACAGCACCTTAATGACAAGAGTTGCTAACAAAAAAGAACATCCTGTGCTCCTATGCTTGTTTTCTCCTTAAAAGTAGTACTTAATACTAAGTGGTGGATCAAGCGAGCACACTCTCTTTCTCTCCATCTCTCTCTCTCGTCGTAAAGGTTTTATATTTAGATGAAAAATCATTTCAGAATCCGAAAAAAGCATTCAGAGACTGAACTTCAGTCAAGCCATTCTGTGTCACAGGAGGGGGGTGCCAACGCGTGAGGCCCCCCACGCCCCTTGGAAACCGAGCACCATATGGCCAGGCAAGCCTCAGCTCAGTTATCACTTGGCGGCTGATTAATGTCACTGGCTGATTTGGCCCCCTCAGATCCTCTCCCTGGAGGAACGGAACCGTCTGCTGCACGCCGGGGCTTTGTGTCCCGCAGCTTGAAAGCATCCCGGTGATGGAGCATCCATCAGTTCCCCTGGAGGAGGGATCTTCTCTGCAAATTTCTGTTTGTCCGCTCTTGCACCTCAAATTCCCCGCGACCCAGGCCCCACAGCCTTACCAGTGGGCGCGCTGTCCAGGATGCGCAGGTCGTAGGCCCCGGAACAGCGGTAGTTGGCAGCGGTGCCGTTGTCCCACACTACCACCACCTCTTCAGGGCTCTCGAAGCTCCGCACGGTGCCCACATGACCCTCGCCGCCGTCCTGTTTCCCCCACTTCCAGTCCGGGCCGCGCACTACCCGGGCCCCGACCCCTTCCACCATCACCCGGTTGTTGCGGGAGTTACTCATCGGGGCCCGAGCGGGGGGCTCCGCCGCCGCCGCCGCCGCCGCCGCCGGGGGGCCCGCGAGCGAGCTGGGCCCGGGCCGACCTCTCGGCGCCGGCGGGGGCGGCAGCGAGCCCCGTGGGACGCGGGACTGGCGCACGGGGGCGGCGGCGCGGTGCCCGCGGAGTCCGGAGTCGCTGCCCAGCCGCAGCCGCCGCGCCCCCCGCTCGGGCTGGAGGAGGCCGGCGCGCGGCGGCTCGGAGGCGCCGGCGAAGGCGCCCTGAGGCGGGGGCCGAGGGCCGGGGCTCCCCCGCTCCCTCGGGGCTCCCCGGCCGGGCTACAGCGACGGCCGCCAGCAATCCTCGCTCTCCCCCGGCCGGGAGCGCACAGGGCCGGGGGAGGCTCGCCCGGGGCGGGCGGCGGGCGGCGAGCCCAGTGGCCGGCCCTCCCTCAGCCCCGGGCCCTCGCACCGGGGTGGGCGTCCGAGTGCCGGCGCCGCCTCCTCAGCCGCGGGCGGCGGCGGTTCCTCCCGGCGTCGGCGTCTGGCGAGCGCCCGGGCCCAGGAGCCCCCTTCTCGCTGCCCCCGCGCACGCCGCCGCGCTCCGCCCTGCCACAGAGTCCCCGCCGGGCGAGAGCGGCTCCACATCCGGGTACTGCCGCACCCAAGGCCGGAGCAGCACCCTCTGGGGGACTGGGGTTGGAGGCGGGGAAGGGGATCCTCAGCAGAAAGCGGTGGAAAGGTTTCGGAGAGTCGCAGGATCGGCAAAGAAAGGAGGAGGAAACCGATCTCTTAGGAGTCTTGCCACAGTGCAATGGCAGCGCGCATGCGCGCGGCCGGGTAAACCGCGGAGAGGCGTCCCCCCCAGCCTGAAGGGTCGAAAGGGTGGGTCTCTGGAGTGCCCTCCTGATGGTACGCCGCGTCCCATTGGCTGGGAGGGGAGGGGCGGGACTGGGTGGAGGTGGAGCTGCCGGAAGTGAAGAGGAAGATGCCCTGCTGCACGGGAGGAGGTCTGGTTTAAAGGGCCGCTGTTCCCAGGCGCCCTGAGCGCAAATGTGAGGCTCCTGGTACTGTCTTAGTCTTCTTCTTTAACGGGGAAGGGAATAGGACCGACTCTAGAACGGATTAAAGGCGCAGTGTAGTTTTGTGTGTGTAAACTGCGAACACTTCTAACAAAAGAGAAAGATACTGAACGCTGGGAGCCACGGTAAAAGACTGGAGAGACTTTGCCCACGCATAAGTGCCCCCACCCACGACAGGACTCAGACCTACTGGCAAAATGCGACCTTGAATAAGACTAGAGTGGTTGCCATTACTTAAATGGCATATAATCTGTGAGATTCAAAACCATTGTTCCCACAGATACATTCCTAGCTTAAACTACTGCTTTTTAGCAAGTCTGGGAAGGAAAGAAACTCCAACAGAGCGAATAATCTACAGGAAAGACTAGAAAGGGGGCCCACTGAGTTATTATGTAATGAAATAAAACTAACAGGAAAATACCAATTACAGAGTCCCAAATGGCAGATAAAGCTCATTTTAGTTTTGTTGGGGGTGGATTTTTGTTAGTTGTTCAATTTTGGGTTTTGATACAGGCTCTATTGTAGCCCAAGGTTGGCCTTGACAATCTTCCTACCTCAGCCTACCACATGCTGGGATTTAGAGGTGTGCACCACCAACCCCAGCAACTGTTTTCACAGAATTAAATTTTGCTCAGAATAGGGTCAGGGACTTAGCTCCGTGGTTCTGGTACCTGCCTCACAAGTACAGGGTCACAAGTTCAGTCCCCTGGGCCTAAACAAAAGAACAAAAGGAGTTATGTGAGTATTTGTGATTGACTTTGTTAAGTAAATGCCGTTAAGATGTCACTGAACAGTGTAACCTTGCATTTCACATCAAAATGTCAGGAGTGGATTTCTACATGTCTGACTGTGGTCAGCTTACCCAGGCATTTTATATTTACTGTGGCATAGTCTAATATCAGAAGAGGCTGGTGCGATGGCCGTTGAACCTGGGACGTTGCTTGTGAACATGATCTTTACTCCTGAGCTATACTTCCAAACCCTGGTCTTTTAATTGTTTTCCCCAGGCTTTTAATTTTAATGCCAGAGATTTTGCCCTAAATGAAGATGTGTAATTCCTGCTCCCAGTCTCTTCCACTACCTCGCAGGGCCACAGAGACACTCATCAAAGCCTCTGAAGTACCATTGGGCACCTCAGATTGACCCAACCCCTATACTTGAGATTAAGTAATTTGTCCAGGATTATAGAAAAAAATTACTAGAGAGCTCAGACTATAACATCTAATACTGGGCATATTTCACTCTACAGAAGTATTCTTGTCTATTTAGCCCCTTATTAAATGCATTATGGATTTCCAACAACATCATGTTGCTAACAGTTTTTTGGCCTTTGAATAAGTTTGCCAATGGTCTCCAATTTTTTATTTTTGAGCCACCATCTAGCTGTGTATTTTCAATGGCCTTGACTCAATACATAGCCCAGGTTGCCCTCGAACTGACAATTATCCTCCTGCCTCAGTTTCCTGTGTGCTGAGATTGTAAGCATGGAGCACCATGCCGAGTATGGTGACTGGAGTAGCGTGTGTAGTCAAATCAATGACTTGCCTCAGATCTAAGGAAAGACAGTGAAGGTGGGCTACCAACCCTACTCAGTGAAAGCAGTATGCTTGTGATATTTGTCAAGAGATATAAAAAAGTGCATTTTCAGATCAATATTTATTAGAGCTGGGGATGCGTATGGTGTTTATTTGCTTTGATAAAGAGTTTCCATCTAGAAAAGCAGTGGGAATTTAAACTGAGTAGAGTAAGTGTACAGCAATACACAGGACCCGCCTTCCTCTGCAAGCTAAATAGCCACGTTAAACAAGAGCATTACAGAAATCACTCTGACTGCAGTTTTCAAGTCTTTGATGTTCTCATCCCTGTAATTCCCCAGGATGTGGTACTGCTCTGAGCTTGCTTTTCCATAGGAAAAGAGCAGTTCCAGGGCTCCTAGTCAGACTTTCTTGTAATGTCTCTTCCACAGGTCAGGAGCCTGTATGCATATTAGTCCAATTGCCAGATATCTCAATGCCAACTAGGGAAAGCTGCATATGGTGATGCACAGCTGTAATCTCAGCTCAGTGGGAGGCTAAGGCAGGAAGATTGCAAGTTCTAGCCCAGCACGGGAAATTTAGTAAGATCCTGTCTCAAATAGAAAAGGGCTGATGATGTAGCTCAGTTACGGAGTTCCCCTGAGTTTAATCCAAATAGGTACCACAAAAAAAAAGTCCTCACTCTATGACTCTGTGTCCAACCTCTCTGACCAATAGACGCCAGCGAGTTCTTAGACCCCACAGTGTCTAGGAATTTTTAAAAGTGAAATTTGCCTTTCCCTGTTCCCCTTCACTCTGAAAAATGGCTCTGGTCCCTTTCTGAGAGAAAGGCAGAGAGGTGGAGAATTAGAGGATAAATGTTGGCCACAGGCCTTCCTCTTATGGACTGTGAAAGGGACTTGGGTACAGACCTCATATGAAATGGCTCAGGCAGCTATCCACTGACCTGTATGTGGTTACCAGGGATCAAGGCAGGCACCAGAACCATCAGAACCACTGAGCTAAATCTCTGGCCCTCTTTTCCCAATTTTTGCCCCAAATTTTAAACAGAAGAGATTCCTTACTCATCTCATTGCACTGACTGGTTCATCAACCCCAGAACTCCTGGCCTCTGTCTTCTGGACTTTGTTTTCTTATCAGTGTTTTGCGGTGTTTGTTTGTGAAGCTCTAGATTGAACCCAGGACCATAGCCTACTAGCAAGTACTAGCCAGCAGTTAATACCCAAACCCTGATAATCTTCCTTCCAGTTTATATTTATTTGTTTATTTTTTGGTTGTACCAAGGATCAAACTTGGAGCCCTGTGCTTGGAAGGTAGCCATGGTACCACTGAGTTAAATCCTTGGCCCTTCCTTCCAGTTTTTAGATGGGTGGTTTGTAACATGAAGCTGAAAAGCAATCCTGGCTAATCCAAAGTCTTGATTCATAATTGGACACATTCACATGATACCTAACAGATTTATTCTCTAGTGACTTCCATCTTCTTCCTTTCTGAAATTATTTTATCTAAACAAACAATGTTGCATTCATTGGAACTTTTTATCCCAAAGGGCAGACACATCCCCTTTAATTAACAAAGTCATCTATTTTAACAAAAGAATATCCATTATCTCATAAAATTCAAACCACAGAAGTCCTCCATGAATGGCTCTGATGTGAGAATTCAGACAGCAGATCTGGCTTTGGTTTTCTCTTGTTCACATTTCTACCTCTCCATCTTTTGGCTTTCTTTGTAGTCACCAATGGCTGAAGCTCCATCTCCATTCCTCCCTATTGTTACAGACCCAGCGGAAAGAAGATTCCTCCTCTTTCCCAAGAATCCCAGAGAGTCTTGTGACACAGGGACTCTGACTGGGTCATGCACCTACCCTGGAATCCAATTCTGGGACTATAATAGGCCTGATTTTGTTTCTAATGGTTTTTTTTGTTGTTGTTGTTTTTTGTTTTTTGAGACAGTTTCTCACTTTGTAATTCAGGCTGGCCCTGAGCTGACTCTGTAGCCCAGGCAAGCCTTGAACTCAGCAGTCCTCCTGTCTCTGCCTTCCGGGTGCTGGAATTACAAACCTGAGCCACCACACCCGGCTCTAATGTTTTGGTTTTTGCTTGGTTTGGTTTGGTTCTTTGAGACAGGGTCTCACTAAGTACTTCAGGCTGGCCTTGAACTCACTACAGAGTCCAAACTGACCTTCAGATCCTAGCAATCCTCCTGTTTCAGCCTCCTGAATGGTAGGATTACAGTTTAAACCTAGGTTTTATGTTCACTCTCAAACTAGGTGTGACTTCAACTCAGACCCAGGGCCAAAGAAAACACAGTAAGAGCTCAAGGATAAAACACTCTTACCAGATGATTATGTTGAAATACATCATTCAGTGTCTAAGCAGAAATTAAGATTCTGGGGCTGGGGATTTAGCTCAAGTGGTACCGTACCAACCTTGGATGCACAGAGGGCCCAAGTTTGATCCCTGGTACCACACACACAAAAAAAATTAAGATTCTGGTCTAGGGATTTAGCTCAAGTGATATCTGCATCTACCTTGGAAACACAAGGGCCTGAGTTTGATCTCCAACACCATGAAAAAAAGAAAAAAGAATTAGGGTTCTGCAGTAAATTCAGACATTTTACCTAGCACCAGCCATCAGGATACTGGTTCTTGCTCACCACTGAGGGTTTCTAACTCTATGACCTTCGGCAAACCACAAAACTTTACTGGGCCCAGATCCCCCTGGGTAAGACAAGGAGTCCATACTCTTCATACAATTAGTGGTTTTTGGCTTGTTTTTACATCTACCCTAAACAGCTAGGTTTGAGAACTCCTGAGAGTTGACATTTAGGAAGTCAGAGCCAGCATTTATACAGCCAAACTTGTCAAAAATTAATTACAAATCAGGCATTGGAGTATACACCTATAATCCCACCACAGAGGAGGTTGAGAAAGGAAGATTTCAAGAGTTTAAAACCAACCAGGTGTGGTGGTGCACATCTGTGATCCAGTACTCAGGAGGCTGAGGTAGGATAGCCTCAAATTTGAAGCCAGTCTGGCTGCATAATGAGTTCAGGGCCAGCCTGAACTACAAAACAAGACCTTATCTAAAAAGCAAAATAGAGTTTATGTCCAGCTTGAAATATATAGCAAGGCCTGTCTCAAAAAAAAAAAATTGGGCTGGAGATTTAGCTCAGTGGTTCTGACACCTGCCCAGCAAGTGCAAGGTCCTGAGTTCGATCCCTAGTAACCACATACAACAATACTGGCTGTGGTGACTCACGCCTATAATCCCAGCATTTGGGAGCCAGAGGCAGGAGGATTGCTGAGTTCAAGGCTTGCCTGGGCTACACAGTGAACTCAGGGCAGCCTGAACTACAAAGTGAGACCCTGTCTCAAAAAAAAAAAAAAAATTATGGGGCTCAGGTTTTAGCTCAGTGGCACTATGCCTACCTTCCAAGCACAAGGGCCCAAATTCAATCTCCGGTACCGCCAAAAAGAAGAGAATTATGTCTGGGGACATGTACTAATGTGAGCTGTGAGCCAGACTGGCTCATGGAGGCGCTCTGCTCACACGTAGGAATGCTATTACCACGCACAGACGCCAAACATGCATCACCTGCTGTCAGGCCTCACACACTTGTGCTAAAACATTTATTTCAGCACCTCAGAGCTCAACCAGCAAAGAGAACTTTTTTCCAAAATCAGACCTACCAGCAGTGAGAAAATTAAGTCATATGATGAAATTCTCCTGAATCTTAGATTTCTTTTGCTTGATGTTTTCCCAGGACGACATCACGGAGGAATGCGCCTCTTCCAGTTGGCATGGGCTCACACATGCACTTGTGAAGTTCCAGGCATGCTGGGGGTAACCATATCCCCCTTTAAATATTCTCATTCCCTCACAGAAAAAGATGTGATGTGGCGGTGAGGCCACTTGGAATTCCTAGTGTCGCCAGGCATAGCGGCACATACTGTAATTCTGGCCCTTGGGAACCTGAGGTGGAAGATTGCCACAAGTTTGAGACCAGTCTGGACTCCACAGTGAGTTCAAGGCCGACCTGAACTGCACAGTAACGCTGTCTCAACAAAACAATGTAAAGAAAAGAACTCCTAGGGCCAACGCAGACAAACTTTCTCTTCATCTCTGTTGCCTCTATCCATCAGCATCTATCACACATACAACAGTTCCCAGGCATAGTCAACACAACCCAAAGTCCTGTCCACTCCCTCAGCCCCAGCTGTGGATCCTCCAGATTTCTCTGGGCTGTGGCAGTGGGTGACATGAACACGCAGACCCCACTTTGCCTGCCAGGCCCCTACCAGGCCCTCTGCTGCCCAGGGAACCTCACCTGGCAGGAGACACGAGATAGAAGCTGCCACACCTCTCCTTCCCTCTGGGGGAAGACTACAATTTCTAAAGACTCTGAATCTCGTAGGGATGGGCTCATAGGCTGTTTTAAAAGACCTCCCTTACACTCACCTGGATTTCCTTCTGAAATGTGGATTCTAGAACGTGCATTTTCCCGGACCCACAGCCCTACCCCCCCACCCAAGGTCCAGTGCTGATCTGTACCAGCCAGGTGGTCAACAGCCCAATGTCGCCCTGACACCACTTGGCATCACTGCAATGGTGCGCACTGCGCTCAGTTAAGGTGAGTTTGTTCCCCAGAGTTTGGTCCAAGTTGTCACCAGATAATGTGCAGCAGTTTAGATGCTGTGGTTATTGTCACACTAAATATCATCAGATGGAACAATCTAAATATAGTTGATCTACACTCACGTTCAGACCACAGTCAATGTATATGACTGCCCACCCCTCTCTGTCCCCCTCTTCTCTCCCCCTTTCTCTAGGACTCACTCTATAGTCCAGGCTGGCCTCCAACTCTGTGATCCTCCTGCCTCCACCTCTGAATTAATGGGATTACAGGCGTGTGCCTTTCAAAAGAGATGGAAATCTATAACAAGAAGTGGCTATTTTTCTGAAATTTCATGGAAATGGCCAAGAGGATGTATGTCACACAGCTTATTGTATCAGGATGATAAAAAAAAAACTCGGCAAATATGTCAGGAAATACCACTTTCATGCTCGGGAGTGGCTTTTGCAAAGCAGGTAAGCAGCCTGGCTGGCCCATGGTTAAGAGGCTTAGGGGACAGGAAGGAGAGTGGGGATTGGAGGTTTCTGTAGGAGGGTGACTGGGAGGCCGCCATGTTGCCTTGGGAAAGGAGGACAAGGCAAAGAGTGATTCCCTCCACTTTCAGGGCTAGTGAGAGTTCACAGAGCCTAGAGAGCTAGATATGTAGATCCCTAAGGAGGGGACCAGGCAGGCTGGTCTGACCCAGGCCTGGGACAGCACAGGGCACTGGAGGACTGGGTTACCTTGGCATGGTCGCCAGAGTTGTGACCTCCAGTCTGTTCTCCCAGCTGTATCAGTCTGTTTGAGCTGCTGTAACCAAAATACCTTGGACTAGATGATTTATAAAATACAAAAATTCAAAAAATAAAAATAAAATAAAAACCAGTGGGCTGGGGATTTAGCTCAAGTGGTACTGTGCCTACCTTGGAAGCACAAGGACCAGAGTTCAATCCCTAGTAGGGATAAATAAATAAATAATAAAACAAAAATTTATTTCTGAGCAGGGCAGATAGCTCAGTGATAGACTGCTGGCCTCACATGCAGGACATCCTGGGTTTATTTGCCAGCACTGCCAAAAAAAAGAAAAAAAAAGATTTATTTCTAATAGCTCTAGAAGGTAAGGGGCCAGGGTGGAGAGACCAGTGGATTTGGTGTCTGGTGAGGGCATAATACTGTGGTCCTCTTGTTTGTCCCCCAAATTCCTACTTTGGTATTTCTGGGGGGATTGCTTATTTTTGTTTTGTTTTAGTTTGGTTTTGTGAGACAGGGTCTCATGTAGTTCAGGCTGACCTTGAATTCACTATGTGTTCCAGGACGGCCTGGAACTCATGGCAATTCTCCTACCTCAGCCTCCTGAGTGCTAGAATTATAAACATGCACCACCACACGGAGCCCAAATTCCTACTTTGAAACTGAATTCCCAATGTGATAGCACTAAAAGGCGGGGCTTTTAGGGGTAATTAGGTCTCAAAGGCTCTACCCTCAATAGTAAGATTAGCACCTTTATAGAGAACCCTCAAGGGAAAGGAATGCAAGAAAATTTAAGATTGATTATGTCCACATACCAACTCCTCATAACAAGTACACTGTAAACATGCCCTAATAAAAATAAAAGTTAAAAAAATACTTGAAGGAGACATTTTACTTCTTTGGTCACATTAGATATAGCAAGGAGGCACTGTATGAAGAACAGCACCCTCACTACACACTGAACTTTCTGGTGTCATCCAGTCTCCAGTACTGTAAGGATTACATTTTTATTCCTTATATATTACCCAGTCCAGCCAGGCATGGTGATGCATACCTGTAATCCTAATAATCAGGAGGCTGAAGCAGGAAGATCGCCAGGTATTCCTGTGAGCTCAAGGATAGCCTGAACTGCATAGCAAGACCCTATGTCAAAAAACAAAAATAGCTGGGCCTGGTGGCTCATGCCTGTAATCCCAGCACTCGGGAGGCAGAGACAGGAGGATTGCTGAGTTCGAGGCTTTGCCTGGGCTACATAGTGAGCTCAGGGCCAGCCTGAACTACAAAGCGAGACCTGTCTCAAAAAAACAAAACAAACAAATAAATAAATAAATAAATGGGGCTGGAGATTTAGCTCAGTGGTTCTGGCACCTGCCTACCACATGTAAGGTCCCTGGTTCAATCCCCAGTAACCACATACAACAATACTGACCCTGTCTCAACAAATAAATAAATAAATAATTGAATAACTCCATTAAGGTTTTTTGGTTTTTTTGGGTTTTTTTGGTGGTACTGGGGATCGAAATTGGGCCCTTGTGCCTCAAAGTTGGCATGGTACCACTTTAGCTAAATCCCCAGCAGGGTTTTTTTTTTTTTTTTTTGAGAGAGGGTCTCACTCTGTAGTTCAGGCTGACCTTGAACTCACTATGTAGCCCAGGAAAGCCTCGAACTCAGCAATCCTCCTGCCTCTGCCCTCCTGAGTGCTGGGAATACAGGCTTGAGCCACCAAACCCAGCATTTGTGGTATGTGGTACTGACCGCCGATGGGTGTGAGCCACCACAACCAGTACTGTTGTATGTGGTTACCAGGGATCGAACCAGGGACCTTGCGCTTGCTAGACAGGCACTAGAACCACTGAGCTAAATCTCTGGTCCACCCTGTCTATTTTTTATGCAGCCGCAGTGGACTGACTCCATCTCTCTAGCACTAGCCACACCCTACTTTCAGTTGTGCCCAACTGAAAATCCTTCCCAATGTCCCAGGAGGTGTGTAGTCATGGGACACCATTCCATAGACAGAGTTGTCAGCAGACCACTTGGGGAGGGCATCTAAGATCAGTCCTTAAAGGGGAGTTAGACCCTGCTAGCCCCTGATGTTGTGCCTCTTTCCTTTCCTCCTTCCTGATCTAAAATGCCTTTGAAATGACCCAAAGAATCCTAAAAGTAACAACAGTAGCCCAGCACAGGTGTACACACCTCTAATCCCAGCTATCTAGGAGACTGAGGCGGGAGGTTTCCAAGTCGTGGGCCAGTCTGGACATCTTAGCAAGACTAATAAAATAAAAATATGGACTGGGTCCCAGCACTCGGGAGGCAGAGACAGGAGGATTGCTGAGTTCGCGGCGGCTTGCCTGGCCACCATAGTGAGCTCAGGGCCAGCCTGAACTACAAAGCGAGACCCTGTCTCCAAAAAAAAGCAAAAAAAAAAAATATATATATATGGACTGGGGATATAGCTCAGTGGCACCACACTTGCTCAGCAAGCGCAAGATCTTCAGTTTGAGCCTTGGTACTAAAAAAAGAAAAAGAAAAAAGAGTACTATTCATTCTAACAAAATAAAGATAGAGCTGATAGAACACCTCGGGGCCGATCCTCAGACCCCTCTTTGGCACAGTGAAGAACCATGACTGAGCTGCTGAATTAACTTGGCTTCCTTGCAGCTGCGGAAACTTGTGCAGTTTGTCTCCTCAAGGTCAGTAGCTAAAACTTCTATCTCTGACATCTGGTCTGTTTTTTTAAAAGGCTCAGGCCTTCCCAGGATAATCTCCTTTTTGATAACCCAAAATCAGCTGATTAGGGGCCTTAATCACATCTGCAGCTGTCCCTTCCCCTGGCCACATAGTGCAGCAGAATCGCAGGATGGGGTCCTGTCCTGCTCACACACCTGCCCTCTCAGGGGAGGAACCTTGCAAAATTGTGCACATGGAGAGGAGGAACCTGGCCAGGAGTGTCTGAGAATCCTGCCTCCTGGGGATTTGTGACCTTGGAGAGTTTGGAAAGGATGTTCCTGTCACCTGCTTGGTGGGTCTTATTTTCCGTCTCCTCAAGGTCCAGGTCCTCTCAGTCACACCTGTGCCTGCAGGCAAGTTTGGACGTACACAACCAGGAGCACAACCATTTTCTTTTATTTTGATTAAAAGAGTTGTGCTGTTGAAGAGCTGATTTTAGCTCATTCCTCCTAGCGTTTCCTGAGACCTCTCTATGTTTCTGCAATGGTTACTTTTACTTGTAAGGAAGCTGTTTAGGACTTAATAAGACAAGGTGTTTTCGCAGATGTCAAGGTGGCCCCAAACATTTCTTCCCAACTACATGGGATTGGAAGCTGCATCTTTGCCTGAAGAGGAAACAGAGGGATCACCGTGGTATGAAGGTGACTGGATGTTGGCCATTGCACTGGAATCTATATTACCTTTTCCTTTTCTTCCTTCTTTCCTTTTTTCCTCTCTGCCTGCCTGCCTGCCTGTCTGACCTGAAGTCTGCCTTTAGCTTTCTCCCAGGGAAGGGAAAACAGCAGCAGCAGCAGCAGCAGCAGCAGCAGCAGCAGCAGCAGCAGCAGCAGCAGCAGCAGCAGCAGCAGCAGCAGCAGCACCTGTACACCCCTCCAGCAGGGCTATGGTCTGTGAATGAGACACTCCCTAATGACTCTGGTTACCATGGACGAGCAGGGATAATTTATCTCCCTGTTATGGATACAACTTGCCTCCTGTCCCTGAACCTAACAAACAGAAATTGATGCTGGTAAAAGTGTAGGCAGATTTCTGGAGATGGCAGTGACTGTCTAAATAGTGCAGATTGGGTTGGAGGCTGGAACCACACACATTTCTGCCCCTTGACTCCTTGTAGCCTTCAAGGAATTCCATTGCTTCTCTTTTTAAAAAATTTAATTAAGAGTTCAATCCCAGGTACCGCCAAAAAAAAACCCCCTAAAAACTTAATTAAGTTTTCATTTCTTTTTTTTTTTTTTTTGCGGTACCTGGGATCGAACTCAGGCCCTTAGTGCTGCATAAAGGAGGTGTGGTACTACCTGAGCTAAATCCCCAGCCCCTAATTAAGTTTTCAATTACTTCTTTCTAGGCCTCCCCAGAAGGTCCCCTGCATGCATACCTTCTTTCTAACATGGTTTCTTTTTGCTTTCTGTATTTTAACTCCTTCTTTCATCTTGAAAATTTCTTGTCCTTGCTTCTCAGGATCAGTGCTCCTATAAAAGAAGTCTGTCAGGTGGACATCAGATTGCTATAATTATTGCAATAAGATTTAAAGCTCAGCCAGCTGTGGTGTTACTTTCCTGTAATCCCAGCACTCCAGAGGATAAGGCAGGTGGATCACTGTTGAGTTTGAGGCCAGTCTGAACTAGCCAGTGAATCAGACAGTGAACTAGACAGTGAATTCGATGCCACCCTGAACTACAAATTGAGACCCTGTCTAAAAACAAAACAAACCAGGGCTGGGGATTTAGCTCGATGGTATTGTGCTTCCCTGGCAAGTAGAAGGTCCTGAGTTCAATCCCCAGTACCACCAAAATATTAAAAAAAAAAACAATAAGATGTGTTATGTACAAACTCCCCAATATGAATGCAATCATAATACACTGCAAACATGTACAAAAAAGTCAGATTCAGCCAGGAATGGTATTGTCTGCCTATAATCCCGGCTACTCAGGAGTCTGGTGTAGGAGGGTTGTGAAATCTGAAGCTGGCATGAGTGATTTTGGAGGAACTCAATCCTGATGAGAAACGCCTCTGGCCCAGAGCTCTCTAGGAGTCATCCCCAGCATCACACAGGCATGCACGCACGCAAGCACGCACACACACGCAGACACGAACGTGGACAGTCCTAAAAATAAGGGAAGCCTAGTGCCGGGCGTGGTGGCTCATGCCTGTAATCCCAGCACTCGGGAGGCAGAGGCAGGAGGATTGCTGAGTTCCAGGCTTGCCTGGGCTCCATAGTGAGCTCAGGGCCAGCCTGAACTATAAAGCGAGACCCTGTCTCAAAAAAAAAATAAATAAATAAAAATAAGGGAAGCCTGAGGAATGATCAAAGAGCGAAGGAAACAAGCCCGACAGGACATGGAGTGCAATGTGACATCCTGGATTAGACCCTAGGACCAAAGACAATGTGAGTGGAAACACTGATGAAATTTAAATAAGTCTGGAGCTTAGTTATGTTAATACACCAGTGTTAACCTCTTAGTTTTACAAATGTATAGAGTAACATAAGGTTAATAGGAATGACTGGGTGAAGGGTATATGAGACTATCAACTGTCTTTGAAACTATTCTGTAAATCTAAAATTATCTCCAAAGCTTTTATACATAGTGAGGGGAGGGGACTGAGGGGGAGAAATGGGATTAAATAAATTTGTTTTTAAAAATAAAATAATTTCGAGCCAGAGGGTTAGCTCAGTGGTTCTGGCGCCTGTCTCCCAAGCACAAGGTCCTGAGTTCGATCCCCAGTAACCACATACAGTGCTGGGCATGGAGACTCACGCCCACCAGCCATCAATACCACATACCACAGTGCCGGGCGTGGTGGCTCACGCCTGTAATCCCAGCACTCGGGAGGCAGAGACAGGAGGATTGCTGAGTTCAAGTCTTGCCTGGGCTACATAGTGAGCTCATAGCCAGCCTGAACTACAAAAGTGAGACCCTTTCTCAAAAAAAAAATAAAAAATAAAAAATAAATAAAATAATTTCAAGATTTAAATATTTATTTATTTATTATTATTATTTTTTGCAGTACCAGGGATTGAATTTGAACCCTTGTGCTTCCAAGGTATGTGCCGTACCCCTGGAGCTAAATCCCCCCAGGTCATTTGTTTTTTTTTTTTTTGCTTTTTGGAGACAGGGTCTCGCTTTGTAGTTCAGGCTGGCCCTGAGCTCACTATGGTGCCCAGGCAAGCCGCCGTGAACTCAGCAATCCTCCTGTCTCTGCCTCCCGAGTGCTGGGATTACAGGCTTGAGCCACCACGCCCAGCATTATATGTGGTAACCGGGGATCGAACTCAGGTCCTTGCGTTTGCAAGGCAGGCGCTGGAACCACTGAGCTAACCCTGCAGCCCAGGTCATTTGTTTTGAACATTGGTTTGTACATGGACCAAACTTGAGTCATGGAGCAATGACTGACCTCTTAATTTGTAGTTTTCCTTCTATACTGGCCAACTTTTCTGTTCCTGATTACAAAATACCTGAAACCTGCAATTTGCAGAAGAAAACAGTTCATTTGGCTCATGGTTTCAGAGGCTTCAGTCCATGGTACATTGCTTCCAAGGTAGAAACACCACAGCAGAAGAGCATGATAAAATAAAGCTGCTCAGCCCATGTGGCAGGCAGGAAGAAGAGCCCAAGGGAGAAGCCCAAGGAGGGGGGCCAGGGGCCAGACACAGTCTGCAAGGTGAGGCCCCATGACTCACTTCCTCTGGCAGGACTGGCCTCCTAACTGCCTTCTGCTGTGCACTCCATAGCAGGTTAGCCGAAGGATGAGGTCAGCACCCTCAACACAGTCACAGCTCCAGGAGTCTCACTGTCCAGGAAGCTGACAATGAGGGTTAACAGCTCACCTTCCCTCTCTCTCTCTTTTTAACCCTTTGAAAATAACATATTGAATAAATCATATTGTTAGACCCAGAGAATTTCCACTACCTTAAATTTGTCTAATCACATCCCTGAAATGTTGAAAGTGTTTCTCTGCCTCTGGTATGTCTATAAAATGGTAATCAGAGCTTGAGGGTTGAAGAAAATCTGTTTCTTTAAGCAAGGTGTTTCATAGGTGATGTTCCATACTTTCTGATTTATGCCTTTAGGGTGCACTAAATTTCTGGGTGACTACATATTTTGATGTTCAGATTGATCAAAGGAATTGTCAACCCAGTCCATCCATTATAATTTTCCCTATTTCTTTTTTTTTCCTGGTACCAGGGATCAAACTCAGGACCTGCATTTACAAGGCAGATGTGGCACCACTGAGCTAAATCCCTGGTCCTCTCTTGCTTCTATGGTTTAAACAGTAATAATACTCTTTACTTGAACTGTAATTATTTCATTAAGTGCTATGAAATACTGATACACTTTTTTCTGTCACTCCTTCATTTTGTTATCCAGAATTCTTTTATGTAGAACTTTCCTTCTAGACTCCTTGATTATCTCAAGACATGATTGTTACAAGGAAGACAAGAAAATGCTGGCTTTACCTCCTCTCCTCACTCACACTAAGGAGTAGGTCCCCTGTTATCCTCCAAATGTGACAAAGTTCTCCAAAGATCAACTGTTGCGTTTGTTTGTTATAGTCCTGGACATTAAATCAGGACTTTACATACAGTAGACAAGTCCTTTACCACTGTAAATCTTTTTTTTTTTTTTTTTTTTTTTGTGAGGGAGGGTCTTGCTTTGTAGTTCAGGCTGGCCCTGAGCTCACTGTGTAACCCAGGCAAGTCTTGAACTCAGGAATCCTCCTGCTTGTGCCTCCCGAGTGCTGGGATTACAGACATGAGCCACCACGCCTGGTACTGTGGTATGTGGTACTGATTGCTGGTGGGTGTGAGTTACCATGTCCAGTATTGTTGTATGTGGTTACTGGAATCAAACCAGGGACCTTGCACTTGCTAGGCAGGCGCCAGAACCACTGAGCTAAATCTCCACCCCACTCTTTATTTTTTAAATGAAGGATTTATTAAATGTATGGGTTACAAACTGGTGCAACTAACCCAGTACCTGGGAGGCTAAGGCAAGAGGATTATCTTAAATTCAAGGGCAGTCTAGACTACATACCAAGACCCTATCTCAGAAAACAAAATCAAACAAACAAAAAAGGTTTAACAAGAGATGAAAGGTATGAGGGGAAGGAAAAGGAAGTTAAAAAAATTAAGATGTATTGGTCAGAGATTTAGCTCGGTGGATACAGCACCTACCTGGGAAGCACAAGGTCCCTGGTTCGATCCCCAGTAACCACATACAACAGGAATTGGTACTGCATAATGGGCCTGGTGGCTCATGCCTGTAATCCCAGCACTTGGGAGGCAGAAGCAGGAGGATTGCTGAGTTCCAGGTTTGCCTGGGCCAAAGTTAGTTCAGGGCCAACCTGAACTACAAAGTGAGACCTTGTCTCAAAAAAACTAAAAAACAAACAAACAAAAAAATAAAGATGTGTTAGGTACAGGGACCAATCCCTGTGAGGGAATGTGACTGATGTACTATGTACTATGTGACATAGTACTATGTACTATGAACATGAACTAATGAAAATAAAAATTAAAAAATAATTTATTCTCATAACTCCCACATCTAGAATTCCATTATAAATGGTATCTACATACATTTCTTCATTTAGTGTAGTTCTGCATTTTGGGTTTCTTTTTTTGGGGGGTTGTTGTTTGTTTTAGTTGAGACAGGGTTTCACTTTATAGTTCAGGCTGGCCCTGAACTCACTATGTAGCCCAGGCAAGCCTCGAACTCAGCAATCCTTGTGCCTCTGCCTCCTGAGTGCTGGGATTATGGGCGTGAGCCACCATGCCTGGCCCTGTGTTTCTTGTTTTGAGACAAGAAAATATCAAGGACATCAGTGACAAAAATATCAAGGAAGGTCTATGAGAAATAAGAAATTCTCAGGCAGTGCTTTCTAAGTGATCTTAATTAAAGTTCTATTTTTGAACATTTTGACACTTTGAAACCCTTGAGGACCAGTATTTATAAAAACAATAAGAATTGGGGCACCTGACTCCATGTGGTCACCCTACTGGCACCACACAGTAAGGTGTCCCAACTGCCTGGCCAGGACCTCACCAAGGCAGCTGGCCCCAGCTCTGTCACGCAGTGTTGCCTAAGGAGCCACCCAAACCCCTGACTCAAGCACTGAGGCGAGACGAGCTCAGGGTGCCCTGGGCAGGCAGCTCAGGTGGGCAGCTCTCCCTGGCTTCTCTTATGTGGCTGCTGTCAGAGGACAGCTTCTCCACACACGACTAGGACTCCCGCTGGTGGACAAACACACCCACAGCTGGATAGGTGTTCTACCCCCTCATGGTGGCCTTCCATGTGGTCAGCCTGCTGGCCTCTGAGTAGATCTTCTTGCACAGCAACTCATTGCCCAACGGTATGTGGTTCCAAGGGCTGAGTTGAAGAGCCAGACCTATTGATGTAAGCCCCAAATCCTGGCATTCAGGAGGCTGAGGCAGGCTAGTCACTACAAGTTTAAGGCCAGCCTGAACAACACAGCAAGACCTCATCTGGGGAAAAACAGTCAAGCTGGAACTGCAGGACCTCTTTCCATGCAGATAACCTCACATGGCTACTTGATTCCTCTATGCTAACGGGACAGTCTCTGGCTCCCGTCTGCTAAGATGCAGACTAAAATGACAGTATAACCACAGGAGTGCCCGCGTCCATTGCTTTGTGGTATTCTGTTGGTTAGAAGTGGGCCCAGGCTCACTTGCACCCATGGGCCTGGGACCAGAGATGGCCATGTCACCTGAGGGTCTGCCTACCATACACTCTCTGTGTCCTCTGACTTCTCCTTGAAACACCAATATGCACTTATAAATTTAAAAATGACAAGGGTTTCCTGAGCACTTCATGCCAAGTTATACAGGCTGAATGTGCTGCATCAACTCTGTTACTTCAACTATGGGTTTAATTCTTCTGCCCTGATAGAGATCTGACATTTGAAAAGAACTGGGTGTGGTGACACATACCCAGCACTAGGAGGCTGAGGCAGGAGGATCTCAGAGAGTTTAAAACAGCCTGATCTGCATGCAAGATCCAGTCTTGGAAAAAAAAAAAAAAAAAGGAAAGGAAAAGAGAAAAGAAACAAAGGTCTGGGGATGGAGCTCAAACTATCATTGAGGTATAGCCCTTGCCTAGCATGTGCAAGACCGTGGGTTTGATCCCCAGCACTTCCAACAAACAAAACAAAATAAACTGAAACAAGCCTCCCAAGACAGCATGTTTCACTGTGACTGACGACAGATGGTTTGCAGGTATCTGTAGGTACAGTTTTCTTGAAATTTCAAAAAGCTATTCCTTTTTCAATGTTGTATGATACTGTTCCATTGTCATTACCAAAGCAGGTTTGGGAGGGGACCTGTACACACTCCAACTCTGCCCACTTCCTGGCCGTGAAGCTTATATCATAGAATGTGCTATGCCCTTCTGGCTTGAGACAGAATATACAGTTTTCCTATCAAAATCTTCTATCTCTTCTTAGAATGCTCTGCTTTGGATTGATTTGGTCCCTCTGAAACACATGTCCAAATAAGGTCCTGGACAGGGCTGCTGAGTGGGGGTAAAGTCATCCAGAGGGATTAATACCCTTCAGGAAGGACTGGGTTTATTCTCCTGGTGGTGAGCGGGTTCTCTGCTGGGACTGGATCAGTCACTGGTTACGCAGCTTGACACAAGGCCACCATCCGGTTTCCCCTCTTCCACACAGGCCTAGGGCAGTTTCATTCCCACTCCGCCATGGCTCAATGTGAGGCACAAGACCAGAGACCTCGGACATCCAGCCTCCAGAGCCGCAATCTTCACATACTTCCCTCCCTCACAAGTCACCGGGTCTGTTACAGCCACAGCAAATGGACTAGGACACTAGGCATGTATGTGCTCATATCTTCTCCAAGGGTGTTTTTTTCTCACCTTCTTTTATTTTTTATTTAATTTGTTTATTTTTTGAGACCGCAGTCTCACTGTGTCATTCAGGCTGGCCTTGAACTCACTATGAAGATTGGATTGGCCTTGAACTCATAGTAATCCTCCTGCCTCAGCCTTCCAAGTGCCCAGCTCAGCATCACAACTTTTTAGAGGCATTTTGCAAATTTTCAAACCTAATTCTGCCCTGTTACAGATTTCACCAACTACTGAATACCAATGTGATAAGCCCTCTTTTCTCCTCCAGTTGCAGATTTGTGCTGTTACTACTGCAGCTGGTACTGCTCCCCTGACTCCCAGCACACCCCCTGGAGTCCCTCCCTTGCTCCTCTGTTACCACCCACTTGTCAGGTCCTTCGCCTGTCTCACTCATCTGTGGTTCTTTGGTACCTGGTAAGAACCCAAAAAGAAATTATATTTAGTTAATGAGTGAAATTCTCTGGGCTCTCATTTCCTCATTTATAAACTGGGAATCATAGCTCTTGTCTAAAGGAAAATTAAATAAACAGATGTGGTGGGGCCTGTAATCTCAACACTCTGGGAGGCTGAGGCAAGAGGATCACAAATTCCAGCCCACTGAGAAACCTAGTGATACCTTCTCTCGAAATAAAAAATGGGCTTGGAATGTAGCTCAGGGCAAAGGTCCTGGGTTCAGTCTCCAGTGTCTCACACACATGCACGCACATGCACACTCACGCGTACACACACACGCAAAGGAAAACAGGCTCACTGAAACCAGATGAATTAGTATCACCAACCATCAAACTACAGAGACCAACTCAGCAGCTCACTTCTAGCCTGTCTCAATCTCCTATCACTGAGATACTGAGATATTTACTATCCTGACTATGGTTGAAAACAATTGATTGTTTCAAAATCATAAGTATGAAGGATATGAAATGACTCTAACACAAAACAACAATAAATTCAGAGGCAACAGATATGCCAGTTTCCCTGTTGTGATCACTACATGGTGTATACACATGGCTTGACAAGTCAAACTGCATCTCATACATACCTACAGCTACCATCTGCTGATAAAAATATATTACAAAATATACTACAACATGGACAGCCTGTGACATTTTCAGTCCGGTCGGGCTCACCTTCTCTACTTTGTGTAAATCCGCTGCCCTTGTTACCTCTTCTGACCCTCCGCGTGCCTTTCAGTGTCCCTTGACTTCTGCCATGCTGTCCTAGGGAGCCTCGGCACGCTCCCTAAAAGGCGTCCTCTCTGCCCTTCAGGAAGTGGGTGCGCATTTCCGTGCCTCTCTCGCTTCAGAAAATTCGTGAACCACAAATGGTTTTTGACATTGTTGAATCCCGCTTCCTATTCTTGACCTTTCCATTTATTTTTAGAAACTGCCTCTCATTTAAGTCCCCTACCTATTAAGAAGATTTACAGAGAAATTTCATTTAATGTTTAGTGGTACCCATTTGGAGTAAAGTGATCACATCCCCGGCGGAGACCGGTCCGCGAAGGTAACACGCCGCCCCTCCCCCTTCAGGTCACGTCCCTGCCTCCGGCCAAAGGCCCGTCCCTCCATTCGCAGACAGGTGTAAGGTCCGTAGGACGGTCCTGGCCGCTCGGTGTCCGCAGGATGTTTGCTCTTTCGGCGGGCTCCAGGGGTCACGAGCTCGCGGGGAGGGGGCACGTGGGGTTCTTTCCCTGCGTAGCGACATAGCTTAGGCTCGAAGCCCCCAAATCCTGGAATCCGGGCCACGCTTCCCACCCACCCGAACCCGAAGACCTGTCACCCGTCGCCCGAGGGACACCGTCAAGGTCACCGAGGATGCCGGGCCCGTCGGCAGGAGGCGCGCGCGCTCTGCCGCGCGTGGGGCGCCCGGCCTCGCCACCGAGCGGGACCCCGCGCGCCCGCCTGGCGCGGCCGGCCGGGCGCCACCTCTGGAAGGTTCGGAGCGAAGCGCCGGCGGGCGGCGGGCGGGGCGGGGCGCGGGGCGGGGCGGGGCGGGGCCGGCGCGGGGGGCGGGCGGGCGCGGCGTCCCGGGGGGCGGAAGCCGCGCGGGCGGTCAGGAGACCCTGGAGCCGGGCTCGGCGCCCGGACCGCCGCGCCATGCAGCGCCTGGCCATGGACCTGCGGATGCTGTCTCGGGAGCTCTCGCTCTACTTGGAGCACCAAGTGCGTGTCGGCTTCTTCGGCTCCGGGATGGGCTTGTCCCTGATCCTGGGCTTCAGCGTCGCCTACGCCTGCTACTACCTGAGCAGCATCGCCAAGGTGAGCGCGCGGGCGCTGAGCGGCGGCCCGGCACCGGGGCGCAGGGCCCAGGTGTACCTCGGCCGGACGCGGCGGGGCGCAGGGGATCGGGCCGCCCCCGCTCACCGCGTCCCGGCCCCGGTCCTCGGCCCGCTGCGGGGCCGCTGCCCGGTCACCGTCCGCGGCGGGCGCAGCGGTGTCGCCTGGCACTCTGTGGCGCCTCGGGAGAGGATTCCCTGCCTCGGTCCCCGCTCTTTCCGAGGCGTCTGATAAGCCGCGGCTTAGACGGTCGCAGTCGCACATTCGCGGGCGCGAGTTCTGGGCGTCCGCCTCCCCCGAGGGTCTCTCGGGGCGAGGAGTGGGCAGGTCGGTGCCGCCAGTGGTTACGCGCGGCACGAAGTTCACCCTGTCCGCACCCTTCGCTGACGGCCGGCTTTCCCTGCAGAAGCCCCAGTTGGTGACGGGAGGCGAAAGTTTCAGCCGCTTTCTCCAGGAGCACTGTCCCGTGGTGACGGAAACTTACTACCCGACCGTCTGGTGCTGGGAGAGCCGCGGTCAGACGCTGCTGCGACACTTCTTCATCGCCAAGCCCCCGGTGCGGTACAGGAAGTGAGTGGATGGCCGGTCCCGGCGTTTCTTTGCTGTCCTGAGTTTGCGAGCTCTTAGTTCTTGACTAACAGCATAGGAAATGGAAAGCGCCCCTACCTACTCGAAGCTGCAGGAAAACACTCCCTACTGCCTTTCCTTTCCTTTTTCTTTTTTCTTTTGCCCCTAAGGTAAATGGAGAAATAGCCGGGGTAACATGTTCCGCGTGTGTCCTGCGTCTTTCAAGGCACCTGGGGGTGGTAGCACCAGCTCACTGATGTGTGCCAGGCAGGGTGCCAGGCGTTTGGGGCTTGTTTTCTGTGGGTCCGCGAAAGCTCTTCCCACTGGTGAGCTGTCCTTGAGGTGTTAACCATGTAGTTTGGAATGTGTGGCCAGGAGACTTAAACGGTGCTGTTATTAATTTCCCTGAGTCATCTAGTGCTTCTGGAATTGCTTCTGTTGCCTGATACGTGCACAATTTGGGAAAATTATATTAAGTGTATAGATATTATGTAAGAAATACTTTATTTAAGAAGCAAATTTTGTACTAGACTCTGAGGGGAGGCAGTATTACTGAGTCGGAAGAGCCACAGCCATAATCAGATCTGCATTTTATGATTCCCTGTTGAGTTAGCTGAGTGACCTCAATCAAATCGGGGTTAAATGCTAGGTATTTAGAGTAATGAGGAAATGATTACATGATAAATATTTGAAGTGCTCTTTTTTTCTCCTGCCTTGCTGGAAATCGAACCCAAGGCCTTGCACAAGGCAAGTGCTGCACAGTGAGTCACACCCCCAGCTCAAATGTTTGAAGGCATTTAAGTTCCTCTTTGTATATTACCTTTTACTGGGGCAACTGGAAATATGGTACTAATTTTTATAATATCCTTGTGATAAAAGAAAGGATAGATTGTGTGTGTGTGCACGCGAACATGTGTATGAGTGCATGCTGAACATAAGTTATTTTGAGATGACCAAATAGTGTCATATATTTGTAGAAATAAAGCCCTAGCATTGGCCGGGTATGGTAGCACAAACTTGTAATCCTAGCACTTGGAAGGTTGAGAAAAGAGGATTGCTGTTGAGCTCAAAGCCAGCCTGGGCTACACAGTGAGTTTAAGGCCACCCGAAAGTAAATGGAAAGACCCTGCCTCAAAAAAACAAAAACAAAACTCCTAACATTAAGAGAGAATTTGAGCCGGGCGTGGTGGCTCACGCCTGTAATCCCAGCCCTCAGGAGGCAGAGACAGGAGGATTGCTGAGTTCGAGGCTTGCCTGGGCTACATAGTGCGCTCAGAGCCAGCCCGAACTGCAAAGCGAAACCCAGTCTCAAAAAAAAAAAAAAAAAAAAGAGAATTTGAAACGCTTAACGAATGTCTTCGGAATTGTTTCTTTCAGTGAACTTATAAAAACTGCCGATGGAGGCCAGATTTCCCTGGACTGGCTTGATAATGACAACAGTGCGTATTATACGGAGTCCAGCACCAGACCCACCATCTTACTGCTGCCTGGACTCACGGGAACAAGCAAGGAATCCTACATCCTTCACATGATCCATGTCAGTGAAGAATTAGGATACAGGTACTGGTACAAGATGTTTTTTCCATTTTTCACCTAGCTCACCTTAAATGAAATACCTACACATATGTTTCATAAATATGTATTATTTCTTGCATGCATAAAGTAGTCCTTAAGTTATTTTTTTCTTTGCTTTCTCTTTCCCCCCTTTTTTCAAGAAGGTGCATAACAGAATCATCTCACAGGACACTACTAGGCACTCAGCCTAGTAGCAGGCATTCAGCACACTTAGGTTGAAAGAACAAATGAAGTTAGAGAAGTGGATGGCCAGTCTGAGGAGCAGTAGACCCCCCCCACCCAGGAGGAGAGCTCTGGGAACAGAGCTTACAAATTCCAGAGAGAACTCATGTCATGCTCTTCGAATGCTAATCTTGTTATCCTGGCTCAGGTTCCAAGTGGAGAAAATACTCAGAATCAGCTTTTAGGCTGTTGTTGTTTTTCCAAAGGTGAGCAGACTAAGTGTGCAGGTGCACATGGCAGGGCTCCAGCTGGTGTCACAGCGTTTCTGAGTCACCACTGTTCACCTCAGTCACCAAGTACAATGTAATTTTTGCAAGTGACTTAGCAGCTTTGAGTTTCAGGCTCAGTTCTAGACTCATAGGAAAGAGTTACTAAGAGTTGTTATGGGTCATTAAGAAAGGTAATGCTTTTTCAAGCAATTGAGATTATGTCTAATGCTGAGATTATGATTGTAAAGGAACACTGATTTGTCTGTAGAGTTTTATCTCCTGTTAAACTTAGAACACTCATGTGTGAAAGACGGATGCTGTGTTTATGTTGATAAAAGAATTTTGATTTAAAGGAAGTGAATGCCCCTGAAGTGAATTCCATTTTAACAAGTGAACTCTGATCTTTTATAGATAAAGCCCGTTTTGCCTATTCTCTCAGAGACTATGATACAGTGTTCTAGAATTATGGTGCTCTGGAAATTTGCTGAGCTTTCACAAGAAGTCATCATTATTCCATGTTTAGGCACCATACAGTTAGATAGGAAGCTTGGTCCCAGTTTTTTCTTTTTCTTTTTGTTTTTTTTTTTCCTAAAATTTATTTTTTTCTCAGAAAGTGGAGAAGCTTGCAAGGTGTGGTAGTGCACACCTGTAATCCCAGATGACACGAAAGCATTTATAGGTGATGATAAGCTATTTCTCCTAGACCTCAAAATGAACCAAAACAAAATAGTTTTCTTCCAAATATTGAAGTCCACTAATTTAAAGTTAGTGATCAAAGGGCTGGAGAGTAGGCTACAGCTGGTGCATGAGAAAGGTGAGCACAGGTGTTTCTAAGTCGGTGCACTGGCCCCCTCCCCCACCCGCCTTCCTTAGGTGAGCATGCGCAGTGCTATCTGCTAGGCTGCCCCAGCGGGAAAACTGCTGAGCCAGATAAATTCTTCCAAATTTGGCCAATCACTTAAGTCATCTACCTGGAGAGTGAGTAGGGTAAGAAAGGCAGGAGCCCAGGAGTGTATTTAGAAAAGTGTCCTTCTGATGGAAGCTAGAGTAAAAGGGCCAGAGTAAAAGGATGGTAGGACCCTCTGATAATTTACACCTGCATGACTGAGAAATTGTTAAAAATCTTAGTCATGTATTCAAAATTTCTTTTTAAACAAATCTTGATGCTGGTGTGACAGTGCATACTTGTAATCTTATCATTTGGGAGGCTGAGACAGGAGAATCTCTGCAAATTCAAGACCAGCATGGGCTACATTGTGAGTTTAAGCCCAGCCTCAACTACATAGTGGGACCCTGTCTCAAAATCAGTCACACTCCATTCAAATCAGTGTCTTGGTGCACCTGAAATCTATCTGGTCCTTGGAGAGTTGAGGCAAGAGGAGCCCTGGAATCAGCATTTCAGGACCAGCTTGGGGAACTCAGTGAGACCTTGTATTAAAAAAACAAAAAGAAAAACTCCGTTCAAACTGTCTGGGGATTTAGCTCAAGTGGTACTGTGCCAACCTTGGATCCACAAGGGCCCGAGTTTGATTCCTGGTATCACGCAAGAAAAAAAAAACCTCCATTCGGAAGTATAGTTTAATAGGTATTGTTTATGTACCTGAGTAATACCCTATTTTTAAAAAAATCTTTGTTCTGGGGGCCGGAGGGTTAGCTCAGTGGTTCCGTCGCCTGCCTCGCAAGCACAAGGTCCTGAGTTCGATCCCCGGTAACCACATGTAATGCTGGGCGTGGAGACACGCCCACCAACAATCAACACCACATACCACAATGGCGGACGTGGTGGCTCACGCCTGTAATCCCAGCACTCGGGAGGCAGAGACAGGAGGATTGCTGAGTTTGCAGCGGCTTGCCTGGGCACCATAGTGAGCTCAGGGCCAGCCTGAACTACAAAGCGAGACCCTGTCTCAAAAAGCAAAAAAAAAAAAAGACGCTATCTTTTACCTTGACCTTATTCTTAAATTCATGTCCCATCATATTCCTACATACACACCGCTAATATTAAAGAGAGTGACCCATCCTGAATTACATAACAGTAAGCTCACTGGAATCTGGGTCAATCGTTGAGTATTTTGGTGCTATACAGCACAGGATCAGAACCTATATTCCCAAGGAGTGTACGTTCTAGTTGAAGTGATGAGGAAGATGCAGAAGTCAGCAAGTCTGCAGTAGAAAGAACCAGGATTGACTGAAAACAACAGAAGACTCAAATAACAATGACAAGATCAGATTTATGTCTCTCTGCAAAAAATAACCCAGTGTGGACCACATCCTGTGTGGTATGCTGTCTGTGATTCCAAGATCCCAGGCCTCTGAGTCCATGGATCCTCCAGCTCTAGCTATTACACTTGCGTTTCAGCAAGCAAAGAGGAGAGGAACAGGAGAGCAAAGAAGGCACCATCCTCAGTCAGGCATGGTGGTGCACACCTGTAATCTCAGCACTTGGGAGACCAAGGCAGGAGGATCGCCTCAAGTTCAAGACTAGCCTGGCTATGTAGTGAGTTTAAGGCCAGCCTGATCTATCGAATGAGGCCTTGCCTCAAAAAAAAAAAAAAAAAAAAAAGGAAAGGGAAAAAAACCAGCACCACCTCTTAAGGATGCAGCAGGGACCTGGGGGATAGCTTCATGATAGAGCACAAGCCTATCATGCGGAGGCCCTGGCTTCAACCTCCAACAAAAAAAGAAGATGCAGAACCAGCAGTTGCACACACACCTTTTGCTTACATAACATCAGCCCCTTGTGACTGCAAGGGGAGCTTGAAGATGAAGTCTTTATTTGGGGCAGCCGTGTACCAGCTTAGCCTGTTACTGAGGAAGAAAGGTGTGAACGGGGAGAGACAGCAGCCCTCAGCCCGCGGCTCTGCTGTGCAGGCTCTGGCAGCACAGGGAGCGGACTGGAGAGTTGTTAGCAGAGAAAAGGAGCATTTGAGGGATTTTTCACTGCTATACATGTGCATTTTGAGAAATTTTTTGTTCTTTTGGCCCCATTTTTGTTTATTTATATTTACTATTTAGAGAAAACACTGATTTTTTTATGTGGTTTGGTGAAATGAAATCCTTACTCAGAACTGCAGTCCCCAGTTATAGTACTAAGGGGCTGCTGTCCATTCTTCATCATTTTTGGGGGGGGGTTTTGTTTGTTTGTTTGTTTTGAGACAGGGTCTCGCATTGTAGTTTGGGCTGGCTCTGAGCTCACTATGTAGCCTAGGCAAGCCTCAAACTCAGCAATCCTCCTGTCTCTGCCTCCCCGAGTGCTGGGATTACAGGTGTGAGCCACCACGCCTGGCACTGTGGTGTGTGGTATTGATGGTTGGTGAGCGTAAGTCTCTGCGCCCAGCATTGTATGTGGTTTCCGGGGATTGAACTCAGGACCTTGCGCTTGCGAGGCAGGCGCCGGAACCACTGAGCTAATCCTCTGGCCCTTCTTCATCATTTTTATTTTTATTTTTTAACATCTTTATTCTTTCTTTCCAGTACTGGGGATCAAACTCAGAACCTTGCGCTTGCCAGGAAGGCACAGCACTACTGAGCTACATCCCTGGCCCACTTCATCATTTTTAGAGAGACTTAAAGTGAAGATGATTTAAACTGGCTAACACATGACTGTTTCAACTGACTTTCATTTTGTCTATCTGTCTGGAACGGGCTTTGCCATCTTGCCCAGGTCCACTGACCTCGGGCTCTGGCAGGCCTCTGCCAAGTTCTGAGTTCCTGGAGCCCTGTGCCTGGCCTTTAGATTTTTTTCCTTCTTTTTTTTTCCATTTTTTATTTTTTCCTTTATTTTCTGTTTCCTTTTCTTTTTCTTCTTTTCTTTCTTTTCCTTTCCTTTCCCCCCATGGCGTCAGAGGTTGAACCCAGTGCCTCACGCATGCTAGGCGAGCACTCCCTCCGAGCTACTTGTCCCTGCTGGCTGTTTCTAAATGTTTCTTTCAGCTTTGGAATCTGGGCCTATGGCTTCCAATGCCAATGCCGATGCTATAGCTCTTCCTGGCCAGGAGACGTGCAGAGTTCCTGGGGAAGGAGGAGAGAGGTCAGAGAGGAGAACCAGGCAGGGAACACAAGTGCGAGTCCCGACCACCTTGCTGCAATCTGAAAGCAGTCTAAGACGAGAGAGTATTTTACATTGACATTAGAATATTTTTATCTTCGTAGCTCATTTTTTGGTTGTTAAGATAATTTGGTTTTTAAAATGTGGGGAATAAGATTCTTTCTGAGGCTTGGTAGATTAAGTAACATGTATAGCACTGGACCTGGGGATCAAGTGGTACCATGCCTACCTTGCAAGCACAAGGGCCTGAGTTTGATCCCTAGTACCCCCCCAAAATAAATAAACCCAAGTTACATTTTTAAAAAAGAGAAAAGAGAAAAAAGAAAGCACTGGAAAGAGTTATGATGGGTCCTTACAAGTGGTCTGGTTCTCCAGGGAACTCCTTGTTAGCTATTCTCCTCCAAAACAATACTAGTGAGCAGCAGTCAAGAACAAAGCCCTGTTTATCAGAGCCAGAGTGCTGCCAGGAGGGTGCTTCCTGTCCAGAGCTCCCGTCCACCCTGGAGAAAGAAGCTGAATGTTACCAGCTCAGACAGCATGGGAAACACAGTGCTTTGGAGCTTTCTGATGCCAGCCCTGTCACATGCCACTTCTGTGTGCAGGGACCAATCCTTAATCTTTCTGTGCCTCAGTTTCTTCATCTGTGATGATCTCTTAATCACTGCAGTGTAAATGAAGAGCACAGATTAGTGCCTAGCTCGTAACAAACTTTTCTTTTTCTTTTCTTTTTTTTTTTTTTTTGAGACAGGGTCTCGCTTTGTAGTTCAGGCTGGCCCTGAGCTCACTATGTAGCCCAGGCAAGCCTCCAGCTCAGCAATCCTCCTGCCTCTGCCTCCTGAGTTCTGGGGTTACAGGCGTGAGCCACTACACTCAGCATTGTAGCATGTGGTTACTGGGAATCAAACTTGGGACCTTGCACTTTGCAGGGCAGACTGGAACCACTGAGCTAAATCCCTGGCCCCATAAAAATATTTAAAAAGAATTGCCTATAAAGCCAGGCTTGGAGGTGTAAGTCTATCATCCTGGCACTCTGGTAGGCTGAGGCAGGAGGATAGTAAATTCAAACCTCACCTGGGGAACTTAGCAACTAGTAAGGCTCTGTCTTCAAATACAAGATTAAGAAAAGGCTTGGGGCCAGAGGGTTAGCTCAGTGGTTCCGGCGCCTGCCTTGCAAGTGCAAGGTCCTGAGTTCGATCCCTGGTAACCACATACAATGCTGGGCATGGAGACTCACGACCACCAGCAATCAATGCCACATGCCACAGTGCCGGGCGTGGTGGCTCACGCCTGTGGTCCCAGCACTCAGGAGACAGACACAGGAGGATTGCTGAGTTCGAGGCTTGCCTAGGCTACATGGTGAGCTCAGAGCCAGCCTGAACTACAAAGTGAGAGCCTGTCTCAAAAGAAAAAAAAAAGAAAGGGTTATAGGTGTAGCTCATTGTGAAGGCCCTGGATTTAATCTCTGGTATAAGGAAAAACTAAAAGAACTAGATATAAAATCAACAGGAGTGAATCAGGGCCATTGTCTGGCATGGGAAGACCCTGACTATTCTATCTGGTGAGACAGAAGTGAGATCCCTACTGTGCAGGTCTGGGGCCAGCAAGCCCAGTGTCCTAGAGATGGTGGTGTGTCTGGCCAGGAAGTTGCTGGTCCAGGGAGAGGGAGGAGACACCTTGCTGAGGCAGAGCGGACCCTGAGTCTCCATCATCCTGTTAGTTATAAGCACTAAAACTCCTGGATAGCTCCTACTAGTTCAACCAGATGGTTTGGGATTTTTTTTTAAATTTTTACTTTTTTTCTGGTACCAAGAATCAGTCTGGACCTTGCTCTTACCAGGCAGGCACGGTGCTGCGAGCTACACTGCTGGCCCCCAGCACACTTACTATTAACCCCAATTATCAACCAAAGCAGATCTGTGATATTCATAATTTGCTGTTTTTTATTGTGTTTAGTTTGTTAGTTTTTTTGTTTTCTGAGACAAGGTCTCGCTTTGCAGTTCAGCCCGGCCCTGAACTCACTATGTAGCCTAGCCTAGCCTTGACCTTGTGGCAATCTTCCTGTCTCAGCCTCCTGAATGTTATGATTATAGGTATGTACCACAACACCTGGCTGATGTTAATTTGTCTAAAATTAAACAACTACAGTAGTGTATGATAGGGTAAGTTTTTTTTTTTTTTTTTTTTTTTTTTTTTGCTTTTTGAGACAGGATCTTGCTTTGTAGTTCAGGCTGGCCCTGAGCTCACTATGGTGCCCAGGCAAGCCGCTGCGAACTCAACAATCCTCTTGTCTCTGCCTCCCGAGTGCTGGATAGGGTAAGGTTTTTAACTATACAACTTTGCTACAAACAAATGTTTGAAAAAAATTTTTAAAGACTCAATATTAATAGCTCTGGGCTTTGAATACTACCAGGTAGCAATTCTTTATTTGATTTTTGGGTTTTTCCCCCCCAATACTGGGAATCAAACTCAGGACCTTGCCCTTACAAAGTAGGCCTATTGACACTGAACTAAATCCCTGAACCTTGAAATGTTAATAGTTCTTTTTTAAAAGAGGATTCACAGAGCTGGAGATTTAGCTCAGTGGTTCAGGTACCTGCCTAGCAAGCACAAAGGTCCCTGGTTCAATCCCCAGCAACCACATACAATACTGGGTGTGGTGAGTCACACCCACAAGCAATCAGTACCACATACCGCAGTGCCGGTTGTGGTGGCTTATACCTGAAGTCCTAATACTTGGGAGGGAGAGGCAGGAGGATTGCTGAGTTCTAGTTTTGCTTGGGCTATGTAGTAAGCTCAGGGCCTTCCTGAACTATAAAGCGAGACCCAGTCTTAAAACACACACATACACAAAATTCACAAACAATGGCATTTTATTTCAGAGGCTTGCTTACATTTGTTCAATATATTACATAATTCTCCATTGTTTGGAGACACTCATGTATAGTTTGCTTGTATTTTATACACTTCTTCAACATTTTGCTGCCAATGAATCTTTGCACTCCAAACAATTTGCAAGTCCAAACAATTTGAAAGCATTTTCAACAAAATGAGTTCCTATAAGTGTGTACTATAGGACAGAAATCACTTTCCTTACCAACCTGAATATACAGGGTTGCGGTGTCTGACATGCCATATCCACGACAGGAGGCTTCAACATTCTCACAGGTTGGATTGGCAGAAAACAAGCCAAACATGGCAGTCATGTACAGAGGCACATGGATCCATAGGGTACAGTGTCCAGCACGGAACTTTGTGTTGATAGGGCCAGGGGGTCACAGCTTCTTGTGAACACAACCAGAATCTACAAATGTCTCACATAGTTGCAGAATTAAATCCAAATACCAAGCACAGGAGAAACTGCAGTCACACAACATGATGTTGATACAAGTGAAAATAATTTTGCAGGTATTTCAGATTTTATATAATCTTAATATTCTTAAGGACTCTTTTGGCCAATTTTTTACATCCTTGGGCGTCATAGGCCCTCAGGTAGATAATCTGGCTATATATGTTGCTTCTCCTATATATGTTGCTTCTGTGCATAATATACCTGTGATATCATTAGGACTCAAGTTTTATCAGGCAAAGTCAAGATTTGACATGCAAAGAAGTCATGTTTCTTACTTGGAATAGATTTTGTAGGAAAGACTTAAAAGACATAATGAGCTTCCTGGATTGTGAAATGACTTTCTTATTTTCTCTTACACTAATCATGAGTTCACAGTAACCACATAGTCAATGATACATTCTTGCTAACATTTGTCTAAGTTTTGTTAAGACAGGAACTCCCTGTGTAATTCATGTTGGCCTTGAGCTATCTATGTAGCCCAGGCTGATTTCAAACTCACAGTGATCCTCTTGCCTTAGCTACCCAAGTGCTGGGATTACAGTCATGCACCACCACACCTGGGAGTTTATTAATTTTTGTGTTTGATTTTTGAAGGTTTACATTTTAGAGAAAGATGCATGAATTATATTCATTCATTTTAGGGGTTTTTCCCCCACTTTTTGGTGCTGTTAACAAAACTCAGGACCATGCTAAAATAAATGTGCACTCTGTACCCCAATCTCTTACTTTACTACTTTTATCATTTAGTAAGATTGGAAGGGTTCAGAAGTTATCATTTCGGGCCGGAGGGTTAGCTCAGTGGTTCCGGCGCCTGCCTTGCAAGCGTAAGGACCTGAGTTCGATCCCCGGTTACCACATATAATGCTGGGCGTGGTGGCTCACGCCTGTAATCCCAGCACTCGGGAGGCAGAGACAGGAGGATTGCTGAGTTCGCGGCGGCTTGCCTGGGCTCCATAGTGAGCTCAGGGCCAGCCTGAACTACAAAGCGAGACCCTGTCTCCAAAAAGCAAAAAAAAAAGTTATCATTTCTTCATCAGAGTGTGTGTTCTGCTATTGCTGGTTGTAGTGTGATATAAGTGCAAGTTAGGTCAATACAGTTGGTAATGTTATATTTATTGACTTTGGTTACACTGGTTAAAAAGAAGTGTTAAAATCAATTTGTGGGACTGTGGATTTAGCTGTATCTGCCTTGCAAGTGCAAGGTCCCGGGTTTGATCCCCAGTAACCACCACATGCCACAGTACTGTGCATGGTGGTTTACACATGCCTATAATCCCAGCACTCGGGAGGCAGAGGCAGGAGGATTGCTGAGTTCGAGGCTTGCCTGGGCTACATGGTGAATTCAGGGCCAGCCTGAACTACAAAGTGAGATCCTGTCTCAAGAAAAACAAAACAAAACAAAACAGAGGGCTGGGGATTTAGCTCAATGGTACCATGCCTAACTTGCAAGCACAAGGGCCTGAGCTAGATCCCCAGTACCACACACACACACACACACACACACACACACACACACACGAAAGAAAGAAAGAAATATTAAATTGCTGAATTACTTTTTCCCCAATTTAAAAAAAAATCCTTATTGGTACCTTGTGGTACCAGTTGTACCTTAGTGGTACCTACATATCATGATCACACTCAATATCGAGAATTTGTACCAGTACATGACCCGATTTATTTGCATTTCTCCCCATCCCCTACCCAACCCCAAAAGCCCCTCCCCCATACACATAAGCTTTGTTTCCCTCTCTGTGCACATTCGTAGTACAAAATGATCATGTTCCTGGTGAGGAGTCCGTAACCCCTCAATTCTTTGCCATCCCCTTGGCTTACGTCCCCCCCCCCCCAGCTCCTGGTCCCTTTCCCATTTGGAATAGATCTTTAGATGGTGTTCTACAAATCACTAAGAGGCTATTTTTTTCTATCTTTATTTCCCTTCATCCTGGGCTGGAAGTACAATTTAAAACTCCACCAATTCTTGAAGTTTAGATTCTACATTTTACCTCATTTATTTGTTTGTGTGTTTTATCTATTTGTTTCTGAGGTGCTGGGGATCAAGGCCAGACCCTGTGGAGCACACACCGGCCCTTAGGATTTCCTCCTGCTCATCCTGCCCCTCTGCGCGCAGGTCTTCGCTTCCCACCTGTGTGTCCTTGAGCACGGTTCTCCTGGCTGCTTTACAGCTCGGCTGCCGAGTCCACCCCTGGCCCAGCCCGTGTGCAGGCTCATCTCTGGAGTCTGGGCCGTGTTTCCCTGTTTCTGCGTGGTCTGGTCACTATGAGTTGTGCTGTGGACAGTCTGAATGATCCATGTAGAGTGGATTCTGTTATATTTTTGTTGTATCCAATGGTTTGGCTAAACTCAAGCTTCCTGCTCTGTCTCCGCTGTAACCTTTAAAATCTGTTGTGCTGTGTAGCCTTACGTGGGCTGCGTGGAGTCCGTCTCTAGTTTGCGTAGATGAGGGCTTCAGCAGAGATGAGCCGGGCACCTTGTCTTCACCCAGCGTTTAGGGCTCTCCAGAGTCCTTATTCGGAGACTCCGCCCTCATCTCCCAGCTGTTCCTGCCCCAACCCCTGCCCCCATCTGCTCCCCAGTTCCTCGAGCCTCTGAGACAGAGACAGAGCTCAGTAAGAGCACTTGCCTCTTGGGTTTGATCCCCGGTGCCAAGGAAGGTCATGGTGTGGGGTGTGTGCTTAATCCTAGCCCTCGGGAGGAGGTGCAGGAGGATTATGAGTTTGAGGGCCTGCCTGGGCTGCATATAAGAAGACTCTATTTTTAAGGGGGGCAGGGTGTTAAAAAAGAGGAAAAATCTGTTGGCCTTTTTTCAAAAAATGAGTAAAACCAACTACTGCCTCTCTGCTTAGTTAAAAAGAAAAATA
>PVIC010013103.1:0-38610 GCA_004025085.1 Thryonomys swinderianus
GAGGGGGAGGGGGAGGGGAGGTCTTAGGGAGCCAGAGGAAGTCTGCCTGGGACAGAGAGAAGGTGGGAAAAGGAGAGGCTCAGTTTAGCTACCTGCTGTCAAGGGGTTTTGTTCAGTCTTCTCCTGTGGTCTTGCATATTTCTCATCTGAAGAGCTCACTAGTTATTCTGGTCACTCTTTAGGCTAAATTTTTTATTCTAACTTCCCTTTTAAAACAACTCCAAGGTGTCATTTTGTATTTATTTCTGGAATCTTGTCAGAGATGGAAAGGTCTCTGAAAGTGATCGAGTCTTCTTTCTGCAGGTGGGATCAGTTTCATCTCTGGGAGCCCAAGGGACGGCCGATCACCTGCCCCCAGGTCTGCGCATGTCCTAGGGAAGTTGGCCCAAAACAGCTTCTCACTGTGCCAGAGAGCAGTGTCTGCTGGGACTTAGCTGAGAGTCACAGAAATGTGGTCAGTGATTAGGAACTGACCGTCAGCCTTGGGTCCAAGGGAGATGGTGGTAATTACCACCTGTCTGTCTTGGGATGTTTAAGACAGGATGAATAGTCCAAGGAAGCTCTTAAAATACGGCCAGAGCATGAGGGAGGGCAAACCTGTACTAGATACTTGCGACTTTCTGTTTTCCTTTTTAAAGATTTTGGCATTTTAGAATCATGTAAGAGTTTGACTGTACGCCAGGGCATCAGGGACGTGAGAATCGGCTCCGCGCTCTCCTTTATTTAGTGTTTCCCCGTGGTCACCCACTCATCCGCCTCCTCCCCGAAGCGTTCTCAGGCTGCCAAGGGGCGGAGCAGGGAGAAGCCGCTCCTGACCCGGGAGCCTCAGCTGGCTCAGGGCTTGTCACTCCAAGGGATGGCATCACGCTCTTCTTCCAGAAGAGTGAATCTGTGCAAGACCAGAGCCACACACACACGTGGCACCTGTCAGCATTTGAGGGAAAACTCCGCATAATCTACTCTTTTTTTTCTCCTTTTGGCCCTACCTAGCCTGGGTGGCCCAGTTAGCGGAAACAAAGAGATACAGTGTGGCAGATGCACAACCTTATAAAAACGTAAGGTTTTTCTAGCTGGCTAAGTGGGCACACGTTTATGGGAGAGCGGGAAGTATATAAAGACTAGGGGAGAAGACCGGGGATAGTTTGTGGATAGCATGCCTGTCGTCCCAACACTTTGGGAGGCTAAGGCAGAAGGATTGAAAGTCAGCCTAGCTGGAGTACTTAGTGACTTAGCGCGATCCTGCCTCAAAAGTAAAAGTAAAAGCTGGCTGTGGTGCTTCATGCCCGAATCCCAGCACCTGGAGCTGAGGCAGGAGGGTAGCTGTGAGTTTCAGGCCAGCCTGCGCTGCACAGCGAGACCCTGTCTAAAAAACCCCGATGAATACACACACAAGACCTGGGAATGTAGCTCAGAGCAAAGGTGCCACCCCCAGTACTGCTATAAACAAATGCGTGCGTGTACATGTGAAATGTTAGCGTGCAATAGTGATTGTGAAGGACAGAATTTACTCACGGAGACTGCTTCCTGCTCTTTGCCCTGGGCTGATTGTCATGCAAAGAGCCACAGAGGAGCCTGTTCTCCCACTTCTCAGGGTCCCAGCGGGTGAGCTCAGAGCCTCTTCCCAGGCTGGCATCAGGGCTCCTCGAGCGGGCTGCGGCTCTGCTGGCCGCGCGTGGTCTCCCGGCCTGGTCATCAGCCTCAGCAGTCCAACCTGAGGAAGGGAGCCAACCGAACAGTGCGCGTGTGTGTGTGTGCATGTGTGTGTGTGTGTAGGTGCAAGCACACCCACAACTGCTCCGGACACTCAGGAAGGCAGCTGCAGGACAGCAGCACAGGAAGTTCCGGGGTTCACGGCTCTGCCACAGCTTCCAGATCCTCAAGCTCTGTTTGGGCTACAGATCCAGCTCACATTGCCTTCTCTCTCGCTCTCTCGCTTTCATTTTTTTCTCTCCCTCTCTTCTCCCTCTTTCCCTTTCTGTTCCTCTCCCTCTCTCTTCAGTTTGTTTGATTTTTCTTTTTCTTTTTTTTTTTTGAGACAGGGTCTTGCTTTGTAGTTCAGGCTGGCCCTGAGCTCACTATGTAGCCCAGGCAAGCCTGGAACTCAGCAATCCTCCTGCCTCTGCTTCCCGAGGGCTGGGATTATAGGCGTGAGCCACCACGCCCGGCACTGTGGTATGTGGTATTAGTTGCTGGTGGGCGTGAGTCACCACGCCCAACATTGTATGTGGTTACCGGGATCAAACTCAGGACCTTGTGCTTGCGAGGCAGGTGCCGGAACCACTGAGCTAAATCTCTGGCCCTGTTTGATTTTTTTGAGATGGGCACTCACTACGCAGTGCAGACTGGCCTCGAACTCACTGTCACCCCCTGCATCAGCCTCCCCAGTGTACCGCCACCCCCGTCACACGTGGCCCCTTCTGAAATGCACAGCACGTTGCACAATCAAGTGTGGTTTTGTTACCTTCAGGTACTCTTTTTCTTTTTAAATTTTGATTTTCTTTCTTTTTTGTGTGTGTTGCTGGGAATTGAACCCAGAGCCCTAGGCTCTTCGGGGAAGCTGCACCCCCACCCCCAATTCCACTTCTATTTCAAAAGCAATGTGTATGCACGCATGTGTGTGTGTAGTACTGTTCTATGTAGATATATGCCTATAGTCCTTCAGAAATATAAAATCGTGATCTTGCTTTGTATTCTGAGTTTTCCTTTAACCTTTTAAAAAAAATAATGGGGCATTTCAAATACACCCAACATAAGAGAAGTACAGTAGTGTTTAATGCACCTCTTTGGGCCATTGGGAACTCAGGGGTCCCCTTCGCTTTGTCTACTTTCCCTCTCCCTCTAGTTTTTCAGGAGAAGCTCAGCCGTTGCCTCATTTTACTGTGGATGTTTTCCTAGCATTCTATTTTCAACAATTGTGATGGAGTATACAGATACTTGCATCTGTTTGCCATTGAATCATCTGTGTGGAGCTCAGAGCCGGAGGGACACACCGCCCACCCTCAGGCTAATCTTCCAGCCCCCATTTTGCCCATTTCTACGCTTACTCTTCAGCAGTGTTGCGTGCGTCGCGACTGTGACCACCGTCTTCCCACAGAACGCTTCCCTTTGCACAGCGGGGAGTCTGGGTCCCAAGCAGTCATTTTCCTCCTCTCTGTCTCCTGAGTCCTTGAAGCTTCAGCTCACTGGGATCCGCCTGCTCCAGCCTCCCCAGGGCTCCACGAGCATTATCCTTCATGTCCACGATGGGGACATGAGCCTCATGTGAACGGCCCGTCCCCGCTCCTCCTGTGTGCCAGGCTTTCTAGCGTAAGGTTGGCCACGACGCAGCTCGCATCAGAATCCCCTTCACTTTTTAGACTCTGCCTTTGGTTCATCACCTGTTCATTCTTTTACCAAGAAAACAGAGAATATTTAACCCCCAGGTACAAATATCTCCTCCCCGGTCAGTATGATTTTTGTGTGTTTGACTTTGGAAAGCATAAAAGAATGATTTTTGTTTTGTTTTGTTTCTTTGAGACAGGGTCTCGCTTTGTAGTTCAGGCTGGCCCTGAGCTCACTACGCACCCCAGGCAAGCCTCGAACTCAGCAATCCTCCTGCCTCTGCCTCCCGAGTGCTGGGATGACTGGTGTGAGCCACCACGCCTGGCAAAAAGAATGATTTTTGAAAGTCTGTTTTTCTCCCGCCAAAGCCATGGGTCACAGTGGGAAGAAATGTGAGTTCTGTGCATTCGGGAGCTTCAAAAATCACCAAAATGGTGCACTCAGCTTCAAAGTGTTTTGTGGAAAATGCATCTGCCTGGCCAGCACGTCTCCTCTGAGTGCCTGTATGGTTTGATAAATCTACTCTGAGATCAGCTGTCTTAGCAGTGAGGTCACCCCTCCGCATCAAGGGAGCCAGTGTACTCTGGGGATACTCAGGTGCCTCGTGTTACCGTAGTATTTATATGACATATCTTTCCATATACTTTAAATTGCCTGTAGATTGTTTATAATCACTAGTGCAATGTAACTACGATGTAGTTACTATATTGTATTGTTTAGGGACTAATAACAAGTAGGGAAAGTCTGCACACGCCCATGCAGGCTTTTGGAGTATCTTGGAGATGTGTTTGTTGAATGGCTGTTGTGCAGCATGGTGGACACAGAGGGCTGAGCGAGGTCAGCTGATTGTGTCCCATGGAAGTCAGGACCGGCAGACGAGGATCTAGGTGTGGCTGGTATCGTGTGGCTGGTGATACCCACAGGAGGGTCACACTCTTATCTCTCAGGAACTCCAAGACCGTTTGGAATTGCCTAGTGTCCCAAACATCTCCACGAGATGCATTTCCTGTGCGATAAACAAGGAAGGGACACAGGAGCAACGTGAGCTGACGTCCCCCAAGAGACAAGGAGATGCACCTGGACCGTCCATGCTCTCTTCTCTGCGGTTGTGGTACCGGCTGCCCGAGTGTTTGCTCTACCCTGAGCCACTGGTGCTAAGGCAGAATAAAAAAGCCGGCCGACCTGACACGGATCAGCACCTCCTGTTTGTTGAAGGGGAGGTGATGCGTTGGCCTAGAAGGCACAGCAGAGGCGAGGAACCCACAGAGGGTGCTGGGGCTCCCGGGCCCTTCCCGGCATGGTCTGTGGGTCTGGCGACCCCAAGGAGGGAGCGATGCTCTCTGCACCTCCGTCCCCCCTGGCCCCAAATGCCGCAGTGCTGCTGGGCGGAACTGACCTCAGGCTAGACCCTTGTTTTATAGAAGGCGAGGACACCCTGGGCCAGCCCGTAGGCTCTCTTTCTGTTCCAGCCTCAGACCACACTGTCCTTATCTTCTCCCTTCCCTTGCGGAAAGCAAAAAAGGAAACAATTACAGCAGACATGGAGAGTGGTCATAATACTCAACACTGTGCGTTCTTCCGGCCCACGGCCCACGAGTGTCCTGTGGGCACACAAAGCCTTTCTCCTTCCCTTTCGCTGCCATCCTGCCCACTTCCAAGTCACTTCCTCCATGAGAGCTTTTTGTCTGACCCACTTATCTGTCCCTTCATCATCTGCCTGCTTGGGGTTGTCATTTCCAGGTGCTTTTGGAGTTTGTTTTCAATCTGTGTGTGTGTTTTTAGTATATGTGCTGCCGAAGCGAGCACTGTGTGTGTGTTTTTAAACGCTGGTGAGTCACTGTGGCTCCCAGACTTGGGGTCGCTTCCTGGGGAACCAGACAGGGCTGCAGCTTCCTCACTTGTGTAACTTAGCTCAGGGTGGGCAGTTGGGACATTTGTAGGGAACCAACAAACGGGGCTGCTCATTGGAGGGCTGAGGTGGGACAGACCATCACCTAAGCGCATGGCTACCACAGACGGAGGTGAGGAAGACAGGAGAGCAAGGCTTTGCTTCACCAGTTCCCATCCCGCCATTACTGCCCTGGGAGAAACCAAGCGGGGACGGGGGGGGGGGGTGCTGGCCAGCAGGGAAAGATGGTCCATGCTCCTCGGAGGGCACCTGATAGGAAATCTGTTAACAACTGATCATCAGGCCGGGATTTAGCTCAGTGCTTTCAACGGCAGCTGCTTTGCTGTTGGCCAGATAGATGAATGTGTGGTTGTTTGGTTTTGTCTGTGTCTAATTTTGTAGAGTAGCAACACCTCCCCTGCAGTTCCGTTGTGTGCCAGTGGTTTTAATAAACAGGGCTTGAGAACACTGGCGGAAGCTGCCTGGCATAAGTAGCTGAGGTAGTTGTCAACCTCCCAATCTAACGTGCTAAACGTCTCTCGCTGAAGTGTGCTATTTAGGCCACAAAGGAAAGACATGTTGGCTGGGGATTTAGCTCAAGTGCTACCACGCCAACCTTAGACGCACAAGGGCCCGAGTTCAATCCCTGGTACCGCAAAAATAAATAAATAGAAAGAAAGACATGCTAACCAATATTTTTATATAGGCAGAGAAACAATCTGAATGCAGTGGCACATAAAACATTTCTGTAATGAGGAATTCATAACAAAATATCATGCTTTTGTAACTCTGGAGGTCTTGAGAAAAAAAAAATAACTCATTAAGTCCATGAAAGACAATACGCACATTCAGCTTTAAATGCGTTCACCAAATCGACTCTTTTCTCTCTGCCACGACTCTTCCTTGATTCGGCTATGGGAGTGTTTATCACACCGAAGAGCAGGAGTGCTAGAGCTTTTCTCCTATATTTGTACGTGAAAGTAGTATTTGTCTCTCTGCTATGTGTTTTATGCTGCTACATAATCTCCTGCCTACGGGTGAGTGTAGACTGTGTTCGTAGAGGGGTAAGATCTGTTCCTTGGAACTTCAGGCTGATGACTGGCTTGTGAAATCAAAGACGGGTGAAAACGCCAACTCCCACCCTCCCTCCACTAGGTTCCATTTATGGGGATTAACTACATTATTCAATGTATTTCTTAAGAATTAAATTAATCATAATGCATTTGGATTCCCCGAGCATTCTCACAATTAATTTGTGCTATTGAGTTATCAAATCTCCCTTTCTTAAGGGATTAGCTCATTTCTGATGTTTTGCACCGGTGTCCTGAGAAGTAATTTTTAGACTAAAAAAAAAAAAAAAATTGTATCCTTATTCCAAGGATTTGTTTTTAATCTCCAAAGGAATTCTTGGAACATTGGAATAAAACAGTCCCACAGTGGCTAATCCCTTAAGTAAGGATATCTGATCACCCAATAACACAAATTAGGGAAATTAGCCAGCCAAGGAAATCATCCCCTTTTCTCACCTGCTCCCAGGACGGTTCCCATATCAAATGTATCCTTCTTGGTTCCCTAGACACCTATTAAACTCAATTTAAGAACTGCATATTTAAATAATCTGTTTCAGATCATCAGATATCCTAGAAAATGCCTCCAATTTTTAAAATACCTTCGTTCAAGTTTTAAAACATTCTTTCCGTGGTGTTACATAAGTACCCCTGCACCGTCCGCTGGTCATGCCCCACGCGTGGTTGCTGTATGACACACGGGTGCTGCACACGGGCTCAGGCACCGCATTACACAAGGCTGTACAGGGCAAAGGGCTTTTGTTGAAGGTAAATAGCAAGATTGTTAATCCTTTTAAAACACTGGGTCTGCGTATTAAGGACCGCAATAAAATACAATGCTAGATAATCTCTTTACCCACATTTATTTACTTAAGGTAATCTAGTCAAGGCTTCAATCGCTTGTCAGAGAGGGTAAAATATAAGCACTGGGATGTCACTTGGAGGATGTAGTTCAGAGCTGAGAAAATGCAGTTACTCATAAAGAACAAAAACAAACCCAGGGAGATGGCTTATAACATCCTAGTAGCAGCTTCCAAAGCTATAAAAGAAATATTTTGGATTGGAGTTGTGAAACCTTGGTTTATATTTTTGGAATTTACAATGCTAATGGGAGCTGAACTTAAATGATTATAAAATAAAACTAAATTTATGTGTATCAATAAAACATCCTGTATTTGACAAATTTCCTTTTATTTCAGAGATTTTTTTTAATGAATTATATACTTCTTGGTAAAAGCGTATCTAAATTTTTTTTTTTTTTTGAGACAGGGTCTCGCTTTGTAGTCCAGGCTGGCACTGAGCTCACTATGTAGCCCAGGCAAGCTTCGAACTCAGCAATCCTCCTGTCTCTGCCTCCCGAGTGCTGGGATTACAGGCTTGAGCCACCACGTCTGGCATTGTGGTATGCAGTGTTGATTGTTGGTGGGTGTGTCTCCACGCCCAGCATTATATGTGGTTACCGGGGATCGAACTCAGGACCTTGCGCTTGCGAGGCAGGAGCTGGAACCACTGAGCTAACCCTCCGGCCCATATCTAAAAATTTTTAAAGAACAGTTGTTTTTCTTGACATATTGAAAGATTACCTAAGTACAAGAAATAGAACCTTTACTTTTTCACCATGTGGTATTACAAGCATATCATTTAATATCCAATCCAATGTACATTGATTGCCCTCACATGTATGTGACATGTGAAATTGGTGGGCAAAACTAGCCATGTGTGTAAAGAGATTTTTAAAATGTGGGGCCATAAATGCTTCACGTAGTCTTTTTCTTTTTCTGTTTTATGCTACATTTTTTAGTCCTCCTCTCTCACCCAGCCAAGGACAAGAGCGGCTGCTTAGAAGGGCCAGTATACAAACGATTGTAGTGTCTGCTTTTATGAACTGATGTTCCTAAGAAAATTATGGTCAAGGGGCTGGGGACTTAACTCAGTGGTTCTAGCGTCTGCCTCACAAGTGCAAGGTTCTGAGTTCAATCCCTGGTTCCGAGAAAAAACAAAAAGGAAAAAAGCAAAAAGAAAATTATAGTCAAGGACCAAAAACAGTCTTATGTCTTGTGGCTCAGGGAAGTCCTTGTGTCTTCAAGAGCAGCATGCCCAGGGTCTGGGCGAAGAGCATCTGAGTTTGTACCATTTATCAACTCTGAGAGCACAGTTGTTTCACATTTTTCCGGGTCTCAGTTTTTCTCTCTGCAAAATGGAGACAGTTAAGAATGGCTCCTACATCCCAGGACAGTTATCAGCAGTAAATCCCCCTAGGGAGGCGCGGATGTCAGCCCCTGGCCGGAGCGAACCCCTGCTCATGGGCCAACAAGTGCTTTAAGAAGAGTGTGCCGCATGTCAGGCCCTGCTGGGGCACCTGGGAGCCACGTGCAAGTGACCGAGATAAAGGGTTCTGGCCCCTTGGAGCCGGGATGCCAGTGGGGGAAATAGATCACCAACGGTGAGCACAGTCAGAAGTTGTTAGCGCGCATGGACACGGGGAATCCGGAGCAGAGGCCTGGGCGGAAAAGAGTCAAAGTGCTCGGCACAAATTGTCATCTCTAAACAGCACCGGGGTGGAAGGCCTTGGAGAGGAGGTGACGTTTAGGCAGATGTATGACAGAGGCAAAGGGCTTAATCACGCGGTGTCTGGGGAGAGGTCACCCCAGGTAGGGGTGGCAGGTGCTAATGCCAGGTGTTTGGGGACTAGGGAACAGTTTACCCGCGGTCTGTGTCAATCCTGTGTTCTGATCCCGGCCCCATGGTTGGAGCTGTGTGAGGCAGGAGGAGGGCGGGGGAGGAGGATTCAAAGGGCCAGTGAAGCCAGGCCACAGGGCCTCCTGCGCTCCAGCCTCGGGCAGCGGCGGTCTCAGCCTGGCGGCGCCCTCTGAGGAACAGAGACGCGCACACCCACACCAACTAGCGAATTTATCCGGTGCTGTAGTTCCCTAGTCCACGCAGGGCTACTGTTTGGCCTTTTTTCAGGTAGCTTTCCTCTCACACACGTGTTCTTCCAGGCACTCAGCAGGGTCTTTCAGCTGAGGAGAAGAGGTCACAGCGGTTACGGGACTAAAGGGATGGAAGGAATCTTAAGGGCCCTCAGCCAAAGAATGGGCCTCCACGGTCAGGTGGGTGCGACCGCGGATGATGAGGGAGCCCCCTGCAGGTATGCGCACTGCTGTGCAGAGAAAGCATTAAATCAAAGCACTGTCTATGGACTGGAGGGTCAGGATACCTACCCACAATGGCTTCTCCTCTCCTGGCATTGGAAACCAGGAGCGCTCTACTGCTGAGCAAAGGCACAGCCTTCCTCACTTTTTATTTTTTTTTGAGACAGGGTCTCGGTTTGTAGTTCAGGTTGGCCCTGAGCTCAGTATGTAGCCCAGGCAAGCCTTGAATTCACAGCAATCCTCCTGCCTCTGCCTCCCGAGTGCTGGGATGACAGGCATAAACCACCATGCCCAGCACTGTGGTATGTGGTACTGATTGCTGGTGGGTTTGAATATGTGGTACTGATTGCTGGTGGGTTTGCGTCTCCATGACCAGCATTGTGGTATATGGTTACCAGGGACCGAACTCAGGACATTGCATTTGCTAGGCAGGCACCGGAACCACTGAGCTAAATCCCTAGCCCCCTTCCTTACTTTTTCTGAGACAAGATCTCATTTCATCATCCAGGCTGGCCTTGAATTTATGATCCTCCTGCTTTTGCCTTGCAAGTGGGGGGCTCACAGATGTGTACCCTGTGCCTGGGTTGTGCTATCTCTTTAACAGCAGCATCTGCCGGGGAAAGGAATCAGAAGCGGGACTGTGCTCATCTGGGCTCTGCACAGCCAGCCTTGCAGAAAGTGGGGCTTTCCTCATGAGGCCAGTGTTAGGCCCAAGGGGGCCATTGTGCCACTTAGAAAGGCAGTCCTCCTCCGGGTCCCGCTTCCCGAGCCAGCGCACTTGGCCTGGTAGATGCAGGTGAGCCGAGTCTCTACCCACCAGTCTCTGTAGCTAGAGATGGTTGTGCAGTGACCAAACCCCACGTCCCCTCTTTCCAGACGGGATGCAGCTCTAACAAAACTGCAGAGTTTATTTCCCTTTTGGGTCGTGGTACGTGTTTCTCTCTGCTTGGTGATTTTGTATTGTGGTGACTCAGCTACTTTCCTTTTTTTTTTTTTTTTCCTGTCTTCATGGATTTAGTAACTTGTCCCTGGTGTCTTGAAACTCTCAAAGAGAACTTGCTCAGTTTGGCCAGCTGCCTGTTGGGAGAGATAGCGCACTGGGGCTGCTTGTGTTGTGAGTCAGAAGCTGGGTCCTGAACCATTCAGCCCCATTTAGGGTGTGAAAATTGCAAACCTGGTGCGAACACACCCGCTTAATGCCATCATGGGCAGTGTAACCTTTGGTGGCACTGTTGGTTTTGAGTTGTATCCTGGGTGAAGTGAGATGACTGGTAGGAAAACACACAAAAGTGTTATAGTAGAGTTTTCTTTGACGCCCTGGGAGAGAGACTGAAACGGCTTTTTTTGTTTACCCGAGGAGGTGACTTAAATGATGACATGCGAAACGAATGGCTTCCTTGGGTTGTGTCCAGTTGGTCATCTTACTCCTTGTGACTCTCGTAATCCAGGCAATGGTCTCACCATCTTATTTTCTGCATGTTTCTCTCTTCCTGTGCTTGGCATCATCCGCGTGCTCTGATCATCTGTGTAGGTTGCTACGGGCACCTCAGTTTGTACTTTCTTCTCTCTGAGCTGCCTCTACACACCCTCGGAGCAATAGTTTCAGAAAACAAGTCTGACCCACCCTCACTCCAGCTCCTGCTGCACAGGAAGCCATCCGCAATTTTCTTACTTCTTGATGTTGAAGAGCTATCCCTGGGACTCTCTTCGGTCTTGGGTAATGCTGTACATCTCCTTTTTGTTTTCTAAATTCAGGGCCTTCAGGGTGCTAAGCCTGTGCCCCACCATTGAGCCGTAGCCTCAGCCCCAACACGCCTCATTTTCTTAGACTTTGGAGCCTGTTAAGCGGTGTGAAGTTCCTCCTCCTTCACTGCCTCTGGCCAACTCCTGCTTGGTACGAAGGGTGAAGACTTTGGAAGCTATGCCCACTTCATCGATGGAGTTAGGGCCCCTCTCCAGGGCGTGCTCAAGGTCCCATGGTGGGAACAGTGAGGCCTGCCATTATTCTGGGGTCCCGCAGCATCTCATCTATTGTACTGTGGGCTTCTTGAGGACAGCAGCCTGAGGCTGGTCTCTTTCTGCGGGAACTACCTGTCCTTGCACCTGACTCCTAGTGGCTGATCCGCAGACTGCACTGAGTTTAGGAATTTTCACCTGAGTTGAACGGAGTGGCCCGAGCTCTTCCGAGTTTTGCCTGAGACATTGAGGCCTTTGGAGTGAAGTCTGCTCTTGTTTGCATGCGCCCCAAAGTCTATCTTGAGAAAGGAGGGCAAGAGTCCCCCTTTTCTCTCCTGTACTTTACTGTGGCAGTTCTGGACTTCAAAGCTCTCCTTTGTATTGATTCCAAAGTGTGAACTGGTGCTGGGATCCACAAAAGTCTAGACACTCGGCGGATTTATTTTTAGTGTTCCCGTCTTTGAGTCTGTTCGGTTTCATCTCAGACATTGAACATGCTTTGGCTTTTTGGTGAAACTGAATTAGAAAGGATTCATGTTTGTGAAGTGGGGTTCACAGTGTGTGAGTGAGGGATCATTCGATGGCTTTCAGGCTGGGCAGGGGAGTCCCGTCCCCGGTTACAGTCTGTTACACTCTGGCTTCTCCTCAGCAATGGACAGTCACCGCGTGAGGAGGGGCTTGTTTCTGTCTTGTCAGTTTTGATTTTTCATTAGGTTTAATGTGCTATCAAAATGGATTTGTCACATGATTGACCATGAAGATCTTGAGGTCTGAGAGCAGAGATCTCCGCTCTGTCCCTTCAGTAGGCAAATCCTCTCTTATACCAACACCCTGAGTTGTCCACCCAGGATTCCTTTTGTAACTTACTTCGGTGGCCACCTACCAGCTGATGAGCTGTTCGGACGGATCAGGACTGTTTCTGTCTTTTCCATACCTCTTAGGAAGCTATTCTGTCAATGGGCCACCACTTCGAGATGCCCATTTGTTATTTTACTTTAAGCAGCCTCTATGTTATAATTTAGCAGCATAATGGAATCCTTATTCTAGTTGACAAACACTGTAGTGCGAATGATTTAATTTACTAGCTTAAGCATTAGTTTACGTATTATTGTACTGATCAGTCATTGCATAGTAAAATCACTCATCCTTAATGTAATGATTTGGTATCCCTACAGAGAATTCCAGTCATCAGAATGTCATTAGATACAGTAAAAAATGAAAATTGCTATTACACAGCAGTAAACACTATTAACTGTTAGTTAAAGTAGCATTTAATTTAGCTGGGCAAGAGTTTACAAATTTCTACAGTTTACTTGGTCCTCGAATAATTGTCACTGCAAAAGCTAATGACCCTTCTGCCAATGAAATGACAGAACAACCAGGGGCCAGTGATGAACCAGTGTCTTCCTGTGGCAGATACCATATTGTGATAGTGCAGATTGCTTGGCTCTCTGGGTCAGAAGAAGAATGGAATATTTTGGGAATATGCTAAAATATAGAGGAGCAACAAACATACTGAGGAAGGGAAGAAAGAAAATGATTCCTCCCAATATGCTTTTCTTCTTTTCCATCAGGTCAACTTTGGTATCTGGTGTTCCCTGGGCAGTGCTGGTAAACTGGAGCTGCCTTAAATTCCTTCCAAGTGTCACTGGCTGGTGGCCCCATCCAATTAAGAAGTACAGGGCCCGTTGGAAATATGCACTGTTGCACAAGTATCGCCAACTCCAGGCTCACAGACAGAACTGGTTTAAATCAGAAGACATACATTTGCTTTAAGGTTTCTTTCTCTGTTGCAAGCTGATTCCAGCCTTTCCTAGCTGTAAGAATGCAGCAACAACGTCTGTGCTGCCTGCACATGTGCGTGCTGTGGGTGACCTGGTGGTTTTGCTTTGTCTTGATCCAAGCTATTGTGATTATTTCCTTGTTTATTCTACAACTGCATATTACTGAATTTGAGTTAGGTTCCCAAAATGTTGAACTTGCAGATGGAAAAGGACATCAGGGGCCCTTCCAGAGGCAAAAGACAATAAAAACAAAATAACAGCCTATACCACTTTCTGCTTTGCGTACACCACTAATGCCAAGTTGACAGGGGAAAATGAAGGTTAGAAGTGACCAGTCCTACCTAGTAAGAGCATGATGGAGGCAGTGGTCCCCATGTGCACAATCTTGAAGGAAGGCACTAGTAAGTGGCATTCTAAACAATACAGTGGCATTGACGTGGCAGGATGTCTGCTCCTAGAAAGGGTTGTCAGTTGACAGTATGGTGTCTGATAGTCAATTTTCATCACAAATATTTGCAATAAAGAATTACTCAGAAATGGGTTTCTTTTTCAGTACTGAGAATTGATCCCAGTGCCTTTATACCGAGCTACATTCTCAGCCCTTAAAAAAAAAAAAGTAAATTTTGAGACAGAGCCTCACTAAAATCATTGAATTACTGGGGCTGGACTCGAACTGGTGGTTGTTTTGCCTCAGCCTCTCCGAGTACCGGGATCAGAGGCACATACCACTGCGCTCTTCTGCAGTTGAGTTCTTCACTACGCGGCACACGGTGGAGTGCAAATATTTAATAGCACATGGCATGCAGTGTGCAGCAAGATGCGGATGTTCCTACTGAAGTGACAGCCCAGGCACCTGGTGGTGTACACTTGGTCCTGATACAGTGACCAGCTACATATTACATGTGGCCCCATGGTGGTGGGTTCTGAGATGGTGTCATTCAGAGTCACCAAAAGTTAACCAGAAGAGATGCAAATAAATGTTACTGCCTCTCAATGAGAAGAAAAGGAACACACATGTGCTGCCCTCATCTGACTCAGGTCATCTGCATTTATTTTTCAAGCTGCATGTGACTAGACATGAGATGACAGAAGCTTTCTGTCCTGATCCAGAGAGGAAAGGAAGCATGTCAATATCCTGCTAGATATTTGGTGCATGTAGATAGCCGTGTATGTGTGAGAGTGTGCGTGAGTGTGCACACATGCGGTAGAGTTAGAGCACTCAGTTTCTGTATGTGTTCCCCAAAAGAGCCTTTGGTGAGTTTGTGACATAACTCTAAGAAATCCCTTTGCCACAATATCCTTAACCTGGAAGTGTGTCATACATCAGACACTCATCAATAGTGGCCAGTGATTCAATCTAGAACCAAATCTCATGTATTCAATGATAGGAAATGGTCTGAAAATAAAGAGACCCTGTAAATAAGCCAACCTCTTAATCCTTACTAATTGGTTTTCTTCACTGTATTATATGAGACTGTCTTAGGAACTACTTGGCCTTTCGTGTTGATTTAGGTTGGAAAGACCTCTCAGGAAATAACAAAACATTGCATATATTATAATTACTATATAAACTATATTATAAGGCCCTTACATGTATAATATAAATATATTATTTATGTACCTTACAAAATAGTTTGTTATTGAACTATTAGATACACAAATGCCACAGGAAGTTTAAAATGCTATATGACAGTAAAATATTATTATATTTTTATCATTAAAGAGTATTACTTTACAATATAAATGTGTAGACAGATTAATAATGTACAAAACTTCTTTTTTAAAAAGCAGGGTGTTTTTTAAAACAGGGTATCCCTGCCGGGCGTGGTAGCTCACGCCTGTCATCCCAGCACTCGGGAGGCAGAGGCAGGAGGATTGCTGAGTTCGAGGTTTGCCTGGGCTACATAGTGAGCTCAGAGCCAGCCTGAACTACAAAGCGAGACCCTATCTCAAAAACAAAACAACAACAACAACAACAACAACAACAAAACAGGGTATCCCCATTTGTCTTTCAAGTTGTGATCCTCTTATCTCAGCCTGTACTTGGGATACAGACACCATATTCTCTAGAAGATTCTTGCCCAGAAAGAAGTAGGAAAAGAGTATAGACTGGAGAGTTGTACAGACCTGGGTTACCCTTGGCCATTCTAAGTTTCCATCTTTTGACTCCACTTTGCCTTTCCTTGTTACTTCTCATTAATTTCCTACTGGAATTCATGATTTTGCCCAGCTTCCTTTCCTGACAGCCTCACTAGCTTTCTGTAGGTCTTACTGCTCCAGTCTCTATGTCTAGTCCTGCTGTTAAATCCCTTCTTTTTGCTTTTGCAAATCTTCCTCATTATGGCATGTATCCTAGTTACTTCTCTTGTTGCTGAGACAAGATACCTTACACCCAAAGTTAAAGGAAGAAAGTTTCGTTTAGCTCGCAGTCTGCAGAGGTTTCGGTCTGTAACAAGTTGGCTCCAAGGCAGAGTGCAGAGAGTATAGTTTCACAGAGAAGAAATAGTTCATGGTGGGAAGAAGGCAGCAAAGCAAGCAAGCATGTAAGGGATGACCACAGGTTTTTCTCTACCTTATATCTGATCCAGGATACATAGGGCAAGTAGCACCCACACCCTTCATCCTACTTTCCTTGACCCTAGCATTGTACCATGAGACAAACCCAGCGTCATAGACTCTAGATCCAGCCACTTCTGAAAAAGCCTCACCTACACTGTATGAGGCTTTGGGAGACATTTAGGCACAATCCATATCAGCAGGCTTAGCTCCTCTTTTAGAAAACTATGCTTATTCACTAATTCTACCAATATCCACTGACCTCCATTATGTGCTTCGTTCTGGGGGTGGGGCGTGCAAAGGTGAATCGGCCCAGGACTTGTCCCCAGCTGATGGCAGGCAGTGCTTACAGCATTCACCACACTGCTCCAGGGTGGTTCAAATGGCTGTAAAGGTTTAGCCCACAGGATCTGTAAAGTACACTCATGAGCTAGATACAATTTTATTATCTTTATAAATTGAGGAACTGAGGGCGTAGAGTTTAAGTGACTTGCCTTTGGTGATAGTTACTCAGAACTGTGATGTGAGAACTGGCCTTCTACAGAAAAAGCAACACAAGTATTGACAAATTCATTTGTCCGGGTTTCAGAACAAAGGTGCCGGATGGTTGAGAACTTCTTTAAATTTTTTTCAGTATGTTTTTGTGGATATATAGTGGAAATATTCATTGTGCATTTTTATACATATACACATTCTTTCTTGATCCACTGTACTTCTTCTTTCTCCTCCTATTCTGTCTCCTCTTATCCCCAGATCCCTTTCTCTTTCCTCTTTCCTATCTCCCTGATTGCCTTTTATCATCTCTTATTATTATTATTATTATTATTATTTTGTTTTGCTTTTTGAGACAGGGTCTCGCTTTGTAGTTCAGGCTGGCCCTGAGCTCACTATGGTGCCCAGGCAAGCCGCCACGAACTCAGCAATCCTCCTGTCTCTGCCTCCCGAGTGCTGGGATGACAGGCGTGAACCACCACGTCCGGCATTGTGGTATGCAGTGTTGATTGTTGGTGGGTGTGTCTCCACGCCCAGCATTATATGTGGTTACCGGGGATTGAACTCAGGACCTTGCGCTTGCGAGGCAGGCGCCGGAACCACTGAGCTAACCCTCTGGCCCTCTTATTTTTTTTATAAATTAAATTATTTATACTTTGGGTTTTCCACTGTCTGCTTTTCTTGCCACCAGGGAGCTGGCTTATCTGCACCTGGGCTTGTTGGACCGTGAGGACCTTCAGGACTGTGGCTCAGCCCACAGCTGGCAGGAGGTATGAGTTCGAAGCCCAGATCCACACTCACTAGCTTGTACACTTGGCTAATTAATTCTCCATCCGTGTCTCAGTTTCCCATGTAAAAAACAAGGAGAGTGATAACCTGATGCTAATGACCTTATTTACTGTGAGAATTAAATGAGAAAATGTCTATATAAACATGTAACTAGAGACCCATCTGAACATTAGCTATTAATATTATTGTAGAGACAGAATTATCTAAAACACTCATTTCTGTGTGCAACAATTTTTTAATGCTGTAAGAAATTAAAGTCCCATGCTGGAATTGTCTGTTGGACATCTCAGACAAATATGCCACAGCCAGACTCTAAATGCGTTACGTGGCTCTCTTCTGGTTTTAAGCACAGTGTGGAGTCACTGAGCTGTCCCTTCACATTTGATGCCCCATCAGCCGACTTATCACACAGTTGCCACGCAGGCATGATGTCCTCAGAGGACATCTGTGACAAGCTGGAAGACTTGTCCCCACCACTTTCAGGGCTTGATTACAAACCTAGCCTTGAAGAAAGACCCCTCCCACGGCTCTGTGGGCGTGGCCGCTCTGAGCCAACAGTCCATCACGCTCAGGGCCTGCTATAAAACCGCAGTCCAGAGGAGTCAGTAGATTATTAGTGTGGCATGTGGTTAGATTTTAAACCAGCAAATGTTTGGGGTGATTTATAAATTAGCCGGATCCAAATTCTCTGGGAAAATCTAGAGAAGATCTGGCCTTTGGAAGAAGTGATTAACTTTCAGCGGTGTCAACAACCTCATATCCACTTTTTCAGGTTCTTCTCCATTTCTTCTGCCTCCAGTTAAATAAACAGAATCCTGTTTTCAGTATGTGTAACTCCAGTATTTCTTCAAAAGGACATTGTGTTCTTGCTGTTCTGAGGAGCTTGACGTAAGGTGAGTTTATCCTGGGTGTTTTCTTACTGAGACAGCGCCTCTAGAAGTATCTCTGCGTCCTTGCTGTAATTCTACTTCACAACACAATTCTGAGGATAGGATTATCATGAATACGTTTAACCTCTAGTTTACAAGCATCCTGAAATGTCCCAAGAATTGTTTTGTTCATTTGACTTTATGAGAGTGTTTGCTTTTCTTTCTGAGTAAGAATGATTTTTCCAGACAGCACTTTTCCTATCTGGCATTTCCCTTGATGAGTGTGTTCTTTGGGATGGACCTGCTTTATGAAGAAGTCAACTATGGGACAGAGAGAAACAAAAGCAAAAAGAAAGGATGGTTCCTGTGTCCAGCCTGGTGCGTAGCGTGATGTCACAGTGCGACAGTTGGCACTGCCAGCTACTCACTACTGGGCAAGTGCTTCAGCTTCGTCTTCCTCAGTTTCCTCTTCTTTAAAACAAAATTTATGGCCCCACAGGATCATTTTGAAGACTAAAAAGGTTGGGATGCAGCAGGCTGGAGCACAAAAGTGCCATTTCAGTATCGTTGGCAGAAAAGTTATCATCACTCAGGCTTCTACTTTGTATCTGTCTCCTGTGCTCATTCCTCTGACTCCTTTGAATACTCAGTGCCATTTGTTTTCTTTTCTTGCTGGAAAACTAGGAAAATGTTAAATATTAGCTGTTTGTCCTTGGCTGTTTGACTGGCGAGTCTTTTTAGCTCCGTGGACTGCGGATCTTGGGCATTTGACACTACACTGTGTTCATCAACGCCAGCTGCCATAACAAAATATCATCCACCAGTGGCTTCAACAACAGAGAGACCTTTTCTTCTGCTTCTGGAGGCTGGATATCCCAGATTAAGACGTTAGGAGGGTTGGCTTCTCCCGAGGCCACTCTTCGTGACATTTTGCTGTGCATGTTTCCTTGGCAGAGACAGAAAGACAGACAGAGCAAAAGTGCAGGCTGCGATGGCTCTATCTCTTCTTCTAAGACCAGCTCCATCCTTACGATCTCATTTAACCTTCTTTATCTCTTTAAAAACTCTATCTCCAGGGCCGGAGGGTTAGCTCAGTGGTTCTGGCACCTGCCTCGCAAGCGCAAGGACCTGAGTTCGATCCCTGGTAACCACATATAATGCTGGGTGTGGAGACACGCCCACCAACAATCAACACCGCATACCACAGTGCCGGACGTGGTGGCTCACGCCTGTCATCCTAGCACTCAGGAGGCAGAGACAGGAGGATTGCTGAGTTTGCAGCGGCTTGCCTAGGCACCATAGTGAGCTCAGGGCCAGCCTGAACTACAAAGCGAGACCCTGTCTCAAAAAGCAAAACAAACAAACAAACAAACAACAAAAAAACTCTACCTCCAAATACTGATACACAGGGGGTTTCATGGTATAGAAATGTGCGAAGAGAGGTCTGTTTACCCTGACTGGAATGTGCATATATATCAAAGCATCACATGGCGACATTGTTTATATCCAGATGTCCCTCCAAGGCCTCCCGTGCTTGTAGGCAACTGGTTTTGAAAGGTGACTGAGTCATGGTGAAACTACAGCTAACCATGGTGTTAGAGGGCGGGGCGTGGTTGGAAGAGGTGGGGTCATGTTCTGTCATTTTATTCCATTTCATGATAAACACATAGACTTAGATAGAATTGTTCACGCAGAGTTCATGACTAGACTGTAGTGGAAACCTGTTGTCTACACATCAAGTACTTCCAACAGCCGTAAGATAATGACTCCTCAGATTACAGGTCCTCAACATAAGGCTTGAATTTCCATAACCACTCTTTGTTCCCTTTACATTTCCAATGGTGCTTGGGCTGGAGGAGTAATGTTATTATTTTTTAAAAATTGATTTTTTGGGGTACATTTTATACATAAGATGTGATCACATTCAACATTAAGAGTTTGTACCAGTACATGACATCTTGATTCTCATTTTTCCCCATTGCCCCGCCCTCCCCACAACTCCCACCCCTTATATATATATGAGCTTTGTTTCCTTTTCTACCATCAAATTTTTTCCTTCCCTTCTTTAGTTTCCCCTAGACCCCCTTTTCCCTTTTCTTTTTGAACATTTCCTTCCTGTTTCACAATACCTGTCGTACATTTTGGAACTCATTTACACAGTCAGTTTATTGTACCAGAGAAATGATATGAATATTATTAAGTTGAAAACATGTAAGCGGTTTTCCCGAGTGAGCTTAGTTAATCCCTGAGGCCAATCCAGATCTTAATGATGAGTTATTCCCAGTTTTTAATATTTGGGGCAGTCTCTTCATTTCTCCTCACCATTTTGTTATTACATATTTATTTATAGGAGATGTTTAAAAGAAAACAGGTCTACAGTCACAGATCGTGAGCCACACATCACTAATTTTGGTGAGTCAGAGCCGTCGATGGTGCATGGGCGAAAGCTGAGATGCAGAGCAATAAACTTCGCGGAGCACAGTTTGCTTCTTAGCGGTGACTCCACCCTTTTCTCTCCAGTCAAAGAAACATCATAACAGAAAAGCCTGACATTAAAACAGGGATTACCCTGGTTCTCTGCTTTATCAATCTTCTGCTACTTAAGTCCGGCTATTGTGTGCCAGGAGGCTGCCGGCCCTCCCTCTCACGGTGAGACTGTGCTGTAGTGCGCAGTTTGGTCACTGAATTAACTTCCTGGGGCTGCTGTAACTGAGTACCACAGACTGGGTGGCTTAAACTACATTTTCTTACAGTTCTGCAGGCTGGAAATGCAAGATCAAGGTGCTGGCAGGGTTGGTTTCTCCTGAGGCCTGTCTCCCGGGTTTGTCTTCCCTCTGTGCATGTCCAGGTCCTGTTCAGTCTCTTCCTCTGAGGTCACCAGTTCTGTGGCATCAGACCTACCCACTCACCTCATGGTGACTTAATCCTCTTGCAAGACTCTGTCTCTCAGTGAGTCATTTAGGGCTTCAGTGTATGAATGTGCGTGAGGGACAAGTGTGACAAACCTGAGACCATGAAAGCTACTGACATCTGGAGAATCTAGATAGTCGCTCGCTCATTCTGTTCTCTGACTTGCTGTAGTAACCAGACAGCCCCCTTATCCGCAGTCAACTAACAGCTCTGTACACCTGGAACCGGCTGGCTGTCCGGTTATTGCAACTACCTGGTCTCTGTTTTTGTTTCTGTTTGTGCTCCTCTGGTTGGTAGAGAGAGATTTCTGATGCTTCTCCACATGATCAGTTAATCGGGTCTTCTCGGTTATCCAGGGCCCACGTAATGGATGGATTCTTCTGGTCTACTCAGCCATACCCTGGGGCTTTAAAAGACTTTATCCATTCCAGGTCAGAGAATGACTTATTTCTAGACATTTTCTTATATAAGATTAGCTGGAGTGGCTGCCACATTGCTGGACTTGCAAAGGATCTGCAAGGAAACTCCCACATCCTTTTTGTTACTCCCGCTCATCCTGGTGCTCTGTGTTCAGTAGGACCAGCAGGTGGTCCCAGAGGGACTGGGGGTGGCAGAGGAGACAGACAAAGTCCCCCAAAGTGCCTTTCTCGGACGACCTCTGCCAGCCAGGACACCACAGACAGCAGCTCTAAACAGGAGGGGGAAGCCTCTCTCTGAGGACATCTTACGTAAGTGTCTGTGACGTCTGGATTATTATTTTACAGTTTTCATTTTGGGTAGGGCAAGGAGAAAATAATGTACTACTTATTCACTGGGTGATAATATTTGGTATGCTTTCCACCCTACTAGACATTTATGAATCTGCATATCTCATTTATTTCTGGAACATATTTGAATCCTTACTTTATTACTCAGAAAACATACTGTAATCTTGATTCCTGGTTGTGTATTTATTTAAACCACATCTACAAACGTAGCTCATCAACATTAGTGGAAATGAATTTACATTTGAAATTCTATTAATTTAACCCCACTCATTACATAAGGGAACCAATAAATAGCAAATAAATCAAACTATGTGAAACAATAAAACAAATTAACCAGTATCACTTAAATAATTACTAGCATTAACAGTTAGGACAAAGCCTACCAAATTAACACTTTAAGGATATTCTCATTTTAATTCGATCCTTACATGAATGGCCGCAGACTGCAAATGCAGTTTGGAACTCCCTGGAGGGAAACAGTGGAAACCAAGTTTGTCTGAACTGGACTGTGGTTTCCCACTGGTGTAGATATTTATTTTATTTCTATTTATTTATTTATTTATTTATTTATTTATTTATTTATTTATTTATTTAGAGACAGGGTCTCGCTTTGTAGTTCAGGCTGGCCCTGAGCTCACTATGCAGCCCAGGCAAGCCTGGAACTCAGCAATCCTCCTGTCTCTGCCTCCCGAGTGCTGGGATGACAGGCGTGAGCCACCACGCCCAGCACTGTGGTATGTGGTATTGATGGCTGGTGGGCGTGAGTCTCCACGCCCAGCATTGTATGTGGTTACCGGGGATTGAACTCAGGACCTTGCACTTGCGAGGCAGGCGCCAGGAACCACTGAGCTAACCCTCCGGCCCAATTTTTATTTTTGAGACAGGGTCTCACTTTGTAGTTCAGGCTGGCCCTGAGCTCACTATGTAGCCCAGGTAAACCTCGAACTCAGCAATCCTCCTGCCTCTGCCTTCCCAGTGCTGGGATGACAGGCATGAGCCACACACCTGGCACTGTGGAGTGTGGTATTGATTGCTAGTGGGCATGAGCCACCACACCCAGTATTGTATGTGGTTACCGGGATCAAACCAGGGATTTTGCGCTTGCTGGGCAGGAGCTGGAACCACTGAGTTTAATCTCTGGCCCTGTTGTAGATATTTAAATTTGGGCCATCTTGAGGGGAAGAGTGGTCTCTTTGGCTCCAGACCTGGGTGCCCTGAGTTACTTTCTCTTCCCTAGAGACAGAACATCATCTCATAGCCAATGCTATGAGGCTTTCACAAAGTCATGCTCTATGTTCCAGAGTGGTCAGACCGTGTCTTCGGGGATCACCAACTCCCCAATCAGTGTTTCTGTGCTTGCTTGCCTATTTCCCATCTGGGCAATTTGAACTTCTGCAGACCTCAAGTTGTTCATCTGCAAAATTGTTTTATTGATGGAATTTACCTCAAAGTGTTCCAATGAGATAATGCATGTAATGCTCTTCATAGTTGGCCATTTTAATTTTTTTTTTTTTGAGACAGTGTCTTGGAACCTTCCTGAAAGCACTGCCTGTATTTTCCTCTCCAGCCCCTCCATCCCAATCTCTTGCAGACTACTGACTTCACCCGTCTATTGAAATCGTGTTCTTAGAGGTCACCAGTTCCTTCTTGTTGTCAAATCCAATGGCTTTTTCTCAGTTCGTGTGGACTTTCATCTCTGCAGCGTCTGGAGCCACAGCTTTCTGGAAATAATTGTTTTTCTTGGATTTCAGGGCTCAGAACTCCCCTCTTCCTTCCCGGGTCCCTCTCTTGTTCCCACAGCTGGCTGGTCTTCAAGATCCGATCCTCATTTTCTTTCTGACACGCTGGAAGAGAACCTTCCCAGGCAGCGTCTGGAAGCGTTGGTGCGGCCCACCTGGGCCTCTCGTGGCCTCGGCCTTGGTGTGGGGTAGTAAGAAGGCTCAACTGTCTGCGTTCCTTCCCCGCCTCCTTCTTATAAAACCTGATGTGTAATCCCTAAGACTTGGTGGTAGAAAAGAGACCCAAGTTTCCTGAAGCAGTAGAACTATTACTCGTAGGGAAATTTTTTTCAAGTCATTTATCCTGGTATCTGACATTTCTGATCTGTTTCGGATGAAGAACTACGGATGATAATTAAAGGGCGATAGAAGCACCGTGTAGCCTGCAAACTCCATGCACGTGCATGACAAATTTGATTTCAATTCTGATTTATTTTATTTTAATATTAAGATAAAGAGAAGAAATAAAGAGAAAGAAGTTTCTGAGAACATGTAGCATAAGGAAGTTGGTTAGTTGCACTGCTCAGCAGAACAACTTTTGCACAAAACCAAAATGGCAGCTGGTTCTGGGGTTTCCCGGACACATAACAGCCCAAATGCCAGCAACCAAAAATTCCGTTTAAGCAATTTTTCCCTCTCTATAGGAACTGAGCCCGTCAGCAGCATAAACACTTGCAATCCTGCCCTTCCTAGGATGCATGTGCTATCGAAAAGGGAGGTGTTAATTGCTGTGCTAATTACAACGTGATTGCTTTGCACTTGTTTTGCACTTGTAGGTGATTAAATTTTTAACGAAGCATATTACTTGGCACTGTTAACACAGTTAACACATTTCTCCCCCTCTCCCTCTCTTTTTTTATGCCTTGGGAGAAGTCCCGCACCGCAGACCCTTCCTTGGCTCTGATGAGCTGTTGGGTTTGGAAGCTGCCTCTGTGGAAGCTGATGGTTACAGGACTCCAGCTTCCTGCTTGGGAAAGAGCAGCGGCAGATTATAATCATACCCAGCGTGATGGCACTGGCCAGATGCGAACGCAGAAGCCACCAAGGTATTAGCTAAAAATTAGGCAGCGCTGCCAATGCTGGTTTCCAGGCTTCATTTAAAAACTACAGCCAGTCAAGCGATGGTGTGAAGGGTTTAGCAGGAAGGCAGAGGGATGACAGCGAGTTCCATGTGATTGATTTCTGCTTTGCGGCCCACGTTCCCTGCTGAACCGGAGCGTGGAAATGTGCATCTGTTTCACGGGCAGCTTCCTACCTCTGGGCTCCCACTGTGCAGCCGACCGCGGCCCTCGAGGAAGCCGGATTCGGTGTTAGGCCCGAGCACGTGGCCTGGCTCGCGTTCTCGTCTCCCCAGGTGACCTTATTCACAGGGTGCGGGTGAGGGCAGAGCTGGACCCGTCTGCAGGGCTCCTACTCACGACTAGAGGCTTAGAGAAATGACGTGCCGCTGGGCTGCCTCGATGGCGCACATCCGGGGACAATCTACCCCCCCGGAGAGGTCCAGCATCCAGCTCTCCACGACTCAGCTCTGTAACTTGGTGCTTTTTGCAGCCAGGGACCTGGGAGAACTGAGTGAAAAGAGAAACAGACAAACCAGACTGAGTGAGAAGGGCCTGTTTGTCACCCTCGGATTCTGCTGGCAACTGTTGTGAGCTGTTAGCCCACTAATGGGCCAATGAGGGAAAAGGGGCCAACGTGTTTTGGGGGAGGAACATAAATTCCTCCTAACCAAGAGTTAAGATTCAGTTTCTAAACCAGAACAGAAGCATTTTTATCCAGAATCAAGAGCTTTTGTAATCTCTGTCAGTCCAGAGGAGAAATGTTGTCCCTATGCTATATGAGTAGTTTATAGGACACTCATCAGGAGCTTAGTAACCATGGTGAAGAACTGCACAAACCAAGTGTAAAGAGACAAATAAATAAGCCAGGCATGGTGCTATGCCATGGGAGCCTGGGGGGGCTGAGACAGGGGAGTCACACATTCCAGTCCAGCCTGGACAAGTTAATGACTCAGCAAGACCCTGGCTCAGAATACAAGGGCTGGGGATGTAGCCCATTTCAAAGGCTATGTGTTCAATCCCCAGTACCGCCAGGAGGTGGGGGGAGAGGGAGACGGCGACAGAGACAGAGACAGAGACAGAGAGACGCACACACAGGGAGACAGAGACAGAGAGACAGACACACATACAGAGAGAGAAAGACAGACCTTCTCAAAACTTTGAAGAGACTACATATTGTGCAATTATCAAGGCTTTGAGAGCTGCAGATGGAGGAGAGGTGAGAGGGTGTAAAAAGGCTCAAGATACCGTACATATATGGACCAATTCCCAATGGTGAATGTATTTATTATGTATTGCAAACATGTACCAATAATTTTTTTAAAAAAGTGAAAGCCATTTCTGTATGCTACTGTCTTGACTAGGATATTATCTCTTCTGATGTAAAAATTAATTTCATTTTAAACTGTCAGTTTCGTGATATCTTTCCATTAAGGAAAACCTTTCCTCTTCTAATGGACTGCTGGCTAGGCTTGCTTTTTCTCTGCTTTTGACTAATGAGTTTAATTACTTCTACCTGTCAACTCCACCCTTTCCATCAACTTTGTATTTCAGATGTACTTGGTGATTCCTGGATTCCCCGACAGTCCCAGATAAGTGGGAACTTGTTGCTATAGGGTAGTTACTTTAGAATGGCTGGCCAATCAAAATTTCTTCTTGGGCTGGAGATTTAGCTCAGTGGTTCCGCCGTCTGCCTAGCAAACGCAAGGTCCCTGGTTTGATTTTGGTAATCACATACAATACTGGGCGTTGTGACTCACGCCCACCAGCAATCAGAGTGCCGGGCGTGGTGGCGCACGCCTGTAATCCTAGCACTCGGGAGGCAGAGGCAGGAGGATTGCTGAGTTCGAGGCTTGCTCAAAGCCAGCCTGAACTACAAAGCGAGACCCTGTCTAAAAAAAAGTTTTCTTGTCTGCAATAAAGAAATGGAGACAAGCCAAGCCAATAACATTACCCAAAAGGTTATTTGAAAAGTACAGGGTAAACGAGTACAGGAAAAAACCAGCTCTGCAGAATGAATTTGGGCCAAACAAAGAGAAATGGAGAGTAACGGCAAAAATGAAAGTACATACCGTGTCTCGGAAACGCTGAGGGCTTCGATGTGCACTTACTCGGGATACCTGGTCTTTTTATGTGGGCTCCATCTCCTGGGAGAAGTTCCACATACGCGGTCTTGGTTGCCCTGGGATACGGTGATTCACAATTCCTGCTCCCTTACCCGTCAGCTTTGCCACGCCCCATCTCCTATACCCGCCCCCCCCCCCGCAGGTGAGCACTTTTCTTGGTGTCTAATTTGTATCTCTAACAGAAGGAACAAGCACGAGGCCAGTGCTTTCACGCATGACCATAGTTGGTGGGTGTGTGTGGGCGCGCACCGCCCCCGCCCCCCCACGTTCCTGAAGCTGCACGTGCGCACACACATTTCCGTGGCCCCCGAGGAGGCTGTTCCGTGGAGTTTCTAGGCGCCCAGAGCACGTCAGAGGCACAGAGCGCACCAGTGAGAGGGTCGCAGTGCTCAGAGACACTGGCCTTTTTGGATTATAGACACTGCCTCTTCAGGCGTCTTCATTTTTACCCTCAAGGCGTAATTTTTGTTGTGGTACCTCCTGTTTCCTTTCCCCTCACTCTAACACTGAGCCTACTGCTTCAAGATTTTGGTGTCCGTTTTCAAGGTTTTGGTTAAATACTTAGGCTGGCCATCACTAATCTGAAAATCCAAAATTTGAAATGCTCTGAAGTTGGAAAGTCTTTGAGCACCAACATGTCCCCACAGGTGGAAAATTCCGTGGCTGGCTGCCTGTGACCAATTGCAGTCAGGATCCAGGTGTACTAAAATATTGTCTGCAATCACCTTCAGGCTGAGTTTGTAAGGTGCATGGCACTATAAATTTCGTGTTTAAATTATCTCACTGCTTAGAAGCAAAAATTCCAAAAATCTGAAGAAACAACAGCAGCAACAACAACAACAACAACAAAAATCTAGAGACTGAAACATTTCTGGACCAAGCCTTTCAGATAAGAGAGGGTTTTGTAAATGCTGACTATCACCCATATAACCCTGCATTCTAACTTTTCAAAGAACTCTTTTTGTTATAAAAATTGTAAGTGCAGAAAAGTAGACTACTGAACCTTTGAATTCAGAAATTTTGACTATATCTTGGATAATTATGCCAGAGAGGAGCCAACAGATCAATTTTAATTGGGTTCTATACTCCAGGGTCTGTGGGTGAATGAGGGAAAAGGAAGGCCGCCCAGGAGTACAGGACCCTGTAGAGAGAAGAGATCAGTGCTCATGTCGTCGATGTAATGAAACACTCTAAGTGTGACAGGGAAAGCTGGTAGATTCCCCATCCACTGGGGTCCTATTCCATGCTCCCTTATCTGATATTTCAAGATCCTGACAGAGGACTGGTGCTTACAGATTTACATCCCGGAGACAGACAGGCTTGGTTCTGACCCAGCTGTGCTTGTTACTGAAAAACTTAAACCTTTGTTCCCTCATCCGAAAAAAAAAGTTGACCAAATACTATGAGCTGTCTTGGAAATTTGTGTAGAGAATCAAATGTGATTAGGTGCCTACAGGACTTAGTTCCATCCACTGTTTTCTCTTGGTTCAGGGCCTCACAAGTTAATGTGAAAGGTGTCTTGATTGAATGCGTAGCCTTTTTTTTTTTTCCAGCATACCTAAAATAAGAGCAAGTATTTCCATAGGTGAAGTGATCGAGTCTATAAAATGTAGCAAGTGCTAACGAACATTGTAAATCAAGACAATGATAAATTAGTGTTTCCTTAACTCACTCAAATTGAAGCTTTTATCTTAGAAGCTTTGCTCTGTTTTTTGCCTTTGGCCTCTTTTTCTTCCCTTTCTCTCCTTCTTTTTGTTTTCCTCCTCCTTCTCCTTCTTCTCCTCTTTCTTCCTTCCTCCTTCTTCATATTGAACCTAGGGTTTTCATAGGCTAAACACCATATCTACCACTGAGCTACATATCCAGCCCCTTGCATAAATTTAACATCTTATTCCATTAAAAGACATTGTCCTTTTCAAGGCTCAAAAATGGAAAATGAAGGAAATGAGAACTTCAGAAAGTTCCAGAAGCTAGAATTTAATTTCAGTGGTAATATCTGGTCTCCTAATCGAAATGTGCTTCAGCAAATACAGAGAGTTTAGTGCCCACAGTCTCCTGGACTTGAGCACAGCTCCAGATCCTCCTGTAAAAAGTATTACAGGTCCCCTGTAGAAGTCTCTCCTGTCTCTTTATCTTTTTTTCTCTGTCCATCTCTCTCTATTGCAAGACTTCATTCTGATTTCTTGCACTCTCTCCGTCCTTCAACTTAAACTTCTGTACCAGTTCACATAGGAGTGATAGGTGCTCTCAGAAACTGGTCCTGGGGTTCTCCTGATTATTGGGGCCGATTTTGCTGCCTGAAATAAACCTGAAAGGTCTGCCATAGTCCATCCTTCCTTCCCTATGGTGGTGGGTAGTCTTTACCCTCAGTAAATGTCTGTTAATATTATTTTAAGGCTATCACTGTAACTGTCCAGTTTTGAATATTAATATGATGAAAGACTGACTTTCTAGTTCAAGAAGCAGAAGTGATTCAAATTCCCATGCTTTTGAGTGAAGAGAGTTTTGCAGAGATGCACAGACTCTCAAAACAAATCTGTCTTTCTGAAGGAAAAGGCTGGGAAAGTGTAGGACACCTAGAGGAACTAAGGGTAAGGATTTCTTTCTTTGCAGTTAAGTGTTGGGTGCAGGGAGATCTTGGAAAAAGCCAGCCCTTTATTGCCCAGTGGGTGGGGTGAGGCATTATCAGAGGCTGCCCGGCAGGTGCAGTGGCAGCTTCTTGGCACTATTGCCTTGGGCTCTTAGGGGACGGTGACCTTGGGGCCTCTGAGATGCAGCCCCCAGGGTGCAGCCCCTGTTCTTATCCTAAGGCTGGTCACAGGCCTGTGGCCTTATCTCATCAGGGGTTATTTTCTGTTTATTTCACCATATAGAGGGAGTTCTTTAGCAACCAACTGCATTACTTACATTTTAAGCATATCACAAGTTGCCTCAGCAAGCTTTATCACTACAGGTGTCTGGTTTCAAGTACTTTAATTGGATAGCCTGAGAGAGAAAGGCTACTTTGCAAAGGGCATCTAAGTGGCTGTGTGTGTGCATGTGTATAGCAAGTCCCAGGAGGGAGGACGTTTCCACTGAGAACCCCAAACCAGGACGCTTTAGAAACTTCTTGTTTTCATCTTTCGATGAGCTTTCTTCTTAAGCATCCACTAATTTCCTGACCTAGAAATTATGTTCCCCTCTGTCCTACGCCTTGTCCTAGGCCCGGTGAATACCGTAGTGAACAAAACAGGCAAAAACGGGTTCGCATGAAGTTTATACGGGAACACAAGAGAGCGACTACATAAATAAATTAAAAATACAAACTTCGGGTGTTCGTAAGTGCCAGGGAGGAAAAGGAAGCAGGGAAGGAAGCTAGGTAGCTGCTTTTTGTGGACTAATTGGGAGAGGCTGTTTTGAACTCAGTGGGCAGGAAGAGCTCACACCAAGATCCCTGAAGGAGTTTAGGGAAGGAGCCAATGGATGTTTTAGGGAAGAGCATTTGATCCCAAGCGGAAAAAAGGTATACAGGCCCTAAGGAGGAATGCCATGAGAAACAGTGGCTGGTGTGGCCAGAGGGCAGATCAGGAGGGGGTGAGAGAAGCAAGATGCCATCAGGAAGGGAGAAGGATACAGTGTATCCCTTCATCATTAAGCTAGTCCACATTCACTTATGGACACCTACTATATGCGAGACGCTGTGTGACAGAGTTTGTGTGTGTCTGAATAAGGAGTCTGAATGTGTGCACTAGTGAAGGGATAAGGGCAGTGTTTTAGGGCTGTGGATAGAGGGACATCTGTGTAAAGCTATGACCTTTTCCGTGGAAATACAGAATTCTCAGGGGCTCTAGATGGCACACCCAGAGGGGTGATCATTATGCAAAGAGTGGACATTGATCAGTGATTCCCATTTGACTTGGGAAGACAGAACCTAATATTTTAGGAACAACTTTTGAATGTCTTAATTAAGACCATTAAATCTGTTCAAAACTGTTGGTATTTCCAAATGGTAGCAGAAAATTGCTCAGAAGTTTGGGCCAGAGGGGAAATCTTCTAACTGATAACCCCTAGGTGGATAAATGACGGGTGTCAGTAATAGCATGGGGAACAGCTTAGGTTTTTTTCCCCTTGAGTTTTCACGTAGTTGATAGGAGATGAGCTCTTAATTCTTTTTCCTAGAGGCAAAAATGATTTCTCAACCTACTGCTATTTGAACAAGTGTTTTCAACTTAAGCCTAACACTGTCTCTCTTATTAGAAAACAAAGCGTGTACATCTGAAAGAGGGAATTCGAAAGATGTTCTGATTGGTCTCTAAAACAGGTCTTTCTGTGTGTCTGTCTCACACATGTGATAGGTAAGTATTTTATGCCAGGAAAAGCAAATATGTGCCTCCCGAAGTCCACTCAATGCCCCTATGGTGGGAAGCTCTTTCTGAAGCATTCTTGTCCTTTCTGCTTCTTTCTCTGTGGAGCCTCGCTGGTGTTTGCAAATATAGTTACAGATCTTCCTTATCGAATGTGGGTCTTCCAGAAGGTGTCGCTTGCTCAAAAGGCTCAACACGTCTGAGTTTCCCTCGGTAGTGCAGGAGGAGCCCTGGCACTGTGTTTCGATTTGAACTACATGCAGTTTCCGTGGTGGTTCAGTGTTTCCAGTCTGGTTTTATGGTGGCCATGTTGCCTACAAATCCCGTCCGGGGCATCCGCGATCCAGCCGCTACCACAAGTGGGCTGCACATGGTTGTCTGAACCATGTGATCTTGGGTCCTTTTCACTGCAAGCTTGTAGACATTTTCTCTACTTTATGGACCAGAAAATGGATACATGATCGCGTCACTCAACAAGGACTTCCAAAGACTGTGCTTAAACCAAGGCTTGAAAATGGCCCTGAACTTTTGGCCCTGAACTCTTTGGTCTCTTGTACTTTAGAATGATAATTAGATCATCTATTTATATAATTTAATTATAATATCGTTGCTAATGATGTTAACACCGAACCTCTGTGGTATATGTGTATCTAGTATATAACATATCACAATATGATCTACAATAGGTGATATGATGTCATATAATAAAAGTAATATGGTTTCTAATGACATTAGATGAAGGGTACAGATTAGCAGCCAGTCCCCTGGGCGGATCTCTGGTGTTCAGGGCAGCCTAGCCCGGTCTTCTGAGCTTGGAGTCACCTAGACACCCCATTTCTCCACCCTCCAAAGACCCAGGGCCGTCGTGCTTTGCCCTTAGGGCTGTTGTCTGGTATTCTCCCTGGAGCGGAGGGAGCACATCTGCTTCTGTGGACTCTGCTTATTCTTTGTAAATTCCAGACCTTTTCGCTGCTTTGTTGTTTCTTACATCAAACTGTCTTCAGATGTTTACATTTCCTCCCTCCTGTTCTCCGTCCTCCTCTGGCCTCTGACTGGGTGCCTGGTTTCTTTGTGGTCCTCTGTCCACAGATCTCCCATGCTGCTCACTCTGCACCACCACATCTAATGGATCTGTCTCAAGGCCACGGGGTTTCTCAAGTTTCAGATCCCCTCTGCTCGCTGTCAAATCTTTCCATCACAGCAGAGTTCAAAAACTTTTCCTGATGCCAAGTGGAGTCTGGCTGTAGGTTAAGCAAACTCACATTATTTCTGCCTCTTTCCCTTTTCTGGGGGTTTTTAGCTCTGCTAAATTTCAGCCAGATCTCAGAATTTACTTTTCAAAAAAACTCCATGATACTTCCCATCACAGTGCTCTTTGGCTTTTTTGAGCCTCCTTGTGACCCACGATGGAGGCCTTTGCCTATGCTATTATTCCTTTTCTTAGAGTGCTTTTCCTGTTTCTTGCTCGGTTCTCTTTGACGTCCCAGCCTCTTCTCTGCTGAGATGTCTGAGGGCTCCTCCCCTGCGATTCCACAGCACACTGTGTTCATTGCTGCATCCCCTCCCCTCCCTGGACGGATGTGACTCCTGCCATGCTTTTCCTCCAGACAAACAGAGGAACGCAGGAACAGACAAACACAAAGATGGCCCAATCCTGCATTTCCAAGCTTGGAAATGTCTCCTCGCTGTGTGTCTCAGTATGAGTGAGCCTTCGCGTCTTCACCTGCTTTGTTGACCCCCCGGGTCGGGAATCCTGTTATTTTTCATGCCCATTTCCTTTCTCCTTGGCTACTTGTTTCATTGCCTCATGGTGGCTTTTCACTCAAGGGATCTGGAGATTCCATTTCTGGTCTTAGACTTGACTTTCTGCCGGGTCTGATTTCTTTTCTTTTTTCTTTTTTGCTTTTTGAGACAGGGTCTCGCTTTGTAGTTCAGGCTGGCCCTGAGCTCACTATGGTGCCCAGGCAAGCCTTGAACTCAGCAATCCTCCTGTCTCTGCCTCCTGAGGGCTGGGATTACAGGCGTGAGCCACCATGCCCGGCATTGTGGTATGCGGTGTTGATTGTTGGTAGGCGCGAGTCTCCATGCCCAGTATTATAAGTGGTTTCCGGGGATTGAACTCAGGACCTTGCGCTTGTGAGGCAGGCGCCGGAACCACTGAGCTAACCCTCCGGCCCTCCTGTCAGACTCTTAAAAAAAAAAAAAAGCTGAAAGATTTAACCAGAAAGCACATGCACTAAAATCACATTATGGAAAAAAAGTGGAAATATAGGAATGTGTGCTTTCTACAGAAATAAAGAAACTGTGTGATTTGCATTTTGTCATGTAGACAGGAAGCACAGATGGAGGGGTTGTCCTAGAGAAATCTGTAGGAAGAGGACCAGGGTCCAACATGAATCGGACTAGGGAAATCAGATAAAAGCTGCTGATCTAGAAAATCTCCAGTTGTGCTGATAATTTTTTTCCAGCACTGGGGATCAAACTCAGGTCCTTGTGCTTACAGGGTAGGTGTGGTGCCATTTGAGCTAAATCCCCAGCCACAGTGTGCTAATAATTTTGTATAGGATGTCATATTTGGAAGTGGTCTAGTTTGTATCATAAATATAAATTATATCCAAATTTGAGAAAACGTTTGACTTCCGGTAAGAACCATTTCTACTTGACTTTATCACATTTAGTTTTTATTGCCCCTATCAGCTCTGAAGACTTAATTTGGGGGGAGGGGTCACTTTTCACAAAGAAACAGTTTGCTATAGCAAGTAAGGACTTGGGCCCTGAATTAGACCTGGGTTAAAATTCTAGCTTCTCTGCTCATTTAGTTGGGTGACCTTGAGCATGTTACTTAACCTCTTCATGCCTCATTTCCTTTCTCCATTAAAAGAAATACCACCATAAAACTCTTAGCATAAACTGCTTGGTACAAAGTAAACATGTAAAGGTAGCTATTATTTTTGCTATTTCTTAGAATTACTGCATGAAAGACAATTAGTGGGAAACAACACGTTCTCAGTGAGGTTTCTACACTGGGTGGTTAGATGGACCCAGTGACAGACCTGCTAATGGATTCTCTTCAATACCTACAGTTAGAATTTGTGGCATAGAGGAAAAATCTCAGTGCTACATGTCGTGAACCTTAACAGTCACGCAGAAGGGTTTGAAACTCACATGTAAAGCCCCCAGGGACAAGATCCACAACACTTTCTTCTCTGGCCACTGGAAAGCACAGCTGGACACCAGGCTGCGTGTACTTGTAAACAATTATTAAGTTACCCTGTAGATTTGTCTTCTCCAGGCAGAATGAACTCAGTTCCTTTACCCTGTGTTAAGGATGGTTCTGATTTTCTGTCCCTTTAGTCGTCTCTGTGACTCTCTTCTGAATCATCTCCAAGTTCCTCATGTTCTCCATTTTGCGGAGTGCCCGGTTCTTCAACCTACCCTGCAAAAACTTTTCACAGTGTGAAGCAGAACTGTATCATGTCCAGTATTACACAGCACAGGGGCATTTTCAGAGGACTTCATCACATGTGATTTCCTCTGATCTGCTGCACAGTGTAGTGAGGCAGGTACCATCTCTGTTTTGGGTGGTGTGGGGTTCAAAGATCCTCAAGGACTCAGAGGTTGGGACTGGGACCAAGGTCATTGACTCCCATGTTCTTTTTACTGTGTACAGGCTCATGCCTATAAACAATCTGTAAAGTACATGGTTATCTAAATAATTTTCTGCTCTACTTCCCAAGAACTCTTTTTTCCACCGTCGCTGTGTTGGTTTCATTAATTTTCCTCCTCCAGACCTTTCCAAATCCTTCCATTTGACTCACTGGACTTTCGGTACTTTGCTGGGTGGTGGGGTTGAAATAGCTGAGGGTGCCTCGAAAAAGGGCCTTAAAGGAATGATTTTGGAAATACCGTTACATCATAGTACTGATTTAGAGTTTACCCCTAATGATCTATGTCATGATGAGAAAGCTTTTGCCTGTAGGATTGCTTGCTCACGATCAACATTAAAAATATTATGGGAAGTGCTGGGCGTGGTGGCTCACGCCTGTCATCCCAGCACTCGGGAGGCAGAGACAGGAGGATTGCTGAGTTCGAGGCTTGCCTGGACCACATAGTGAGCTCAGAGCCAGCCTGAATTACAAAGTGAGACCCTGTCTGAAAAAAAAAAAAATTATGGGAAACGAAGGTGATTATAGACCCTGCTAGGGCACCCCCCGCCCATTGGCTCGGAACTCCAGAAGCACTTTCTGAGTGTGCCTGTCTCCTCAAGAGTGTGACCAGTATCTGGATAAGACGGAGACTCTAAACTGCAAGGTCACAGATCCACCTCTTAAAGTTTATGTACATCGGTTTCCCATGCCATAGATAAATACTGAATTCTAAAGGGACAAGCACACACACTCATAATTCAGGTTCCAGAATTTCATAGGATTTATACTGCATCATCAAGGAAGAATTTTTTTAAAAGACCTATTCATATGTATGTTGGACATTCTAAAAATAAACTCACTGGTTGTTTGGATTAATGAGTCCATTAAAATGTTTTAATGTATTCCCACACCCACTGGCAACAACAACTGAAGAAGTTCTTGTTAAAGAAGAAACACTGAGGAGGGCAGCTGGGAGTAGAGATGAGGGAAAGTATGAAGAGAGACAGGCAGACAGACAGACCGACCAACAGACAGAGCTCAGTATTTCCCAACTATGTTTGCACTTGAGTCTCACCCAGATGGGGAATGGCGGGTGTAATAAACAAACCAATTTCCCTTGTTCCTGTCACCAGATAATTTTGGGTGGAGCTTTGCCTCAATTTAATTCAATTTCCTTAGGTGACTTTAAACAGCCCTGGTTGAAATCCAGTGATAAGATGCTGGACAGTGAGGGCCACTGCAAGCACCTCCTGCCCCTGGCTTTGGTTTGCCCCGCTTTGAGCAGCTAGCCATGATGCTGGTAGTGCCAGCAGGCCTGGGGTTGCCTGCAGCTGGTGCAGGAAGGGTGTGAATGGCTCATCTCAAGTTCATCAGTTTGGGAGCTCAAGAAGGAAGTCAGGTTCTCTAGATCTTGGGTGTGATGACCTAATGCCATCCCTCCACCCCTTAGTCTACTTCGCAGAAGACCAGAAGACAGGGAAGTGCCTATCTTGTGGATTTCCATGCCAGTGGATTTCTAGTGTTTCCTAGGTAAATATTATGGACCGAATATTCCTGTTCCTACCATTTCACAGTTTAAAATCTTAACCCCTAAAATGAAAGCATTAAAAGATAGGATCTTGGGCTGGAGGGTTAGCTCAGTGGTTCCAGCGCCTGCCTCGCAAGCGCAAGGTCCTGAGTTCGATCCCCGGTAACCACATAGAATGCTGGGCGTGGAGACACGCCCACCAACAATCAACACTGCATACCACAATGCCAGACGTGGTGGCTCACGCCTGTCATCCCAGCACTCGGGAGGCAGAGACAGGAGGATTGCTGAGTTCGCGGCGGCTTGCCTGGGCACCATAGTGAGCTCAGGGCCAGCCTGAAGTACAAAGCGAGACCCTGTCTCAAAAAGCAAAAAAAAAAAAAAAAAGATAGGATCTTACGGAGGTAACATGGAGGTGAGTCCTTGTGTGTGGGATTAGTGCCCTTATAAAAGGGACCCAAAGGGCTAAGAAAGCCTCTTAGCACCCCTGTGAGGATCTGTTGAAAAGATAATAATCTGTAACCGGGAAGTAAGCCCTCCCCACAACCCAACCATGCCAGCACTCAGGCCCAGAACTGTGAGAAATAAATTTCTGTGATTTCTAAACTACCTGGCCTATGATACTTTGTTGGAGTAGCCTGAAGTAGGATAAATACTTCTTAAAAATACTTGATCATAACAATTCTCTAGAGGCACTTGTAAAATATGAATATGCCAAGATCCATGCCTTGGAGATTAAGATTCATGGTTCCTAGGATGGGACACTGTAGTGTGCATACTAAAAAGGATTCTGGGTCAGACTCACTGTCAGGCAAATTTAGGAAATATAGAATACATCAGATTCAGTTGGGAAGATTCTTGGTCATACAGATTTCCTAGGGTTACTTGGTATCAGATTCAGCAGGCATAGGATGAGGCCCTGGAATCAGCATTTTCAATTGTTCCCATATGAAAGGTTCACATACTCAACTGCCTAGAGCAGAATTGCTATCAAAGGGTCTATTCTGAATCTGACCTTGTCTTAGCTGTGTGAAGCCTTTGACTGTATCTGCTGTGAACCTTTGTCAAACTCCTTGATGGCCAATTGCTGTTGGGAATACTGATAAATATTTTCTCAGTTTCTTCCACTTTCCTTTTTTACACATTGCCCAGGCAGTGCGCATGACCAACTTTTCCAACTTCGTGTATCTCTGCTTTTCAGGACATGTGAGGTACAGAGAAATTACAGTAGGAAATCTCTAGAAATAGCTTTGCTCCCTCATGTTACCATGAAGATTTAGGTTTAAAAAGCACAACAACAGAATGACTTCAAGATTCATTTTGCAGAAAATGCAGTACTATCTACACTGGTTCCGGAGCCCTCTTCCCACAAAGACTCCAAATCCATGAGTCTTTAAGCCCTTTATATAAAATGATACAAGGTCTGCAGAGAAACTAAGCACATCTTCCTATATACTTTGAATCTTCTCTAGATGACTTATCATACCTAATGCAGTAAATAGCTGTTTTACTGTAATGATTGGAAATAATGACAAGAATGAAAAGGCCATATATATTCAGCCTACAGTTTTTTTCAAATACTTTTGACTCATGGGTGGTGGATTCCATAGATATGATGCCAAGGATACACAGAATGGCTGGATAAGGGATTTTCCTTATGATTGACAGAGGACAGTAGTATAATTAGTGAATCACAAGACAACTGTATAGATAAAAATATTAAAAGTATACATATTAATGAAGTAGTGATGTTTTAATGCCTGTATATATTTTGTAATGTTTATAAATTGGGTTTATTGTTTTCTTTTTTTTTTGAGACAGGGTCTCGCTTTGTAGTTCAGGCTGGCCCTCAGCTCACTATGTAGCCCAGGCAAGCCTCGAACTCAGCAATCCTCCTGCCTCTGCCTCCCGAGTGCTGGGATGACAGGTGTGAGCCACCACGCCTGGCACTGTGGTATGTGGTATTGATTACTGGTGGGCGTGAGTCACCACGCCCAGCATTGTATGTGGCTTCCAGGGATCGAACTCAGGACCTTGTGCTTTCGAGGCAGGCGCCGGAACCACTGAGCTAATCTTCCGGGCCTATTTTTTTTTTTTTGAGACAGGGTCTCGCTTTGTAGTTCAGGCTGGCTCTGACCTTACTATGTATATATTTTGTAATGTTTATAAATTGGGTTTATTGTTTTCTTTTTTTTTGAGACAGAGTCTCGCTTTGTAGTTCAGGCTGGCCCTGAGCTCACTATGTAGCCCAGGCAAGCCTGGAACTCAGCAATCCTCCTGTCTCTGTCTCCCGAGTGCTGGGATTACAGGTGTGAACCACCACGCCTGGCACTGTGGTATGTGGTATTGATGGCTGGTGGGCATGAGTCACCACGCCCAGCATTGTATGTGGTTACGGGGATAGAACTCAGGCCCTTGAGCTTGCAAGGCAGGTGGTGGAACCACTGAGCTAAATTTCCAGTCCTATTGTTTTCATTTTTATTTGTGACCCACTTCTCAGTGGGCTTATAGAGACTACTGGCTGCAGAAATCAAGAAGCTCAACATTCTAGGAAGCTTCAAGGCCATTTTTTTTTTTTT